>AWUE01022526.1:0-110340 GCA_001974825.2 Corchorus olitorius | reverse complement strand
TTTTTTTTCTTCTTATTCTTCTTTTCTTTTCTTTTTTTCCAGATTCCAGCAGCCCCTATTTGGGCCAACTAAACCATTTTTCAACCCATTTTTTACCAAATTTTCACTTCTAAACACTTCCACAATCAATTCCTAACAATTAAACACCAAAATCCACCAACTTATAGCATTAAATCAAAACAACTTACTCAAATATATGAAATCTCAAGCTCCCATGCCTCAACAAGCTCCAATCCGAATTTTGCACCAAGTAAATTATTTCCCAAGGACCTCCAAAACAAACTCAAGTTAAAATCCATCTTCAAAACTTCAATATATCAAAATATTCTCCAAAATTCTCCTTACCTTTCTTAACTTGGAAATCCCTCAATGAACCTAAATATTAAAATCCACAAGCTTTTATGGAATGGGCTTGATGAGGGGAAATTTATATTCCAAATGCATGCAAGATTTGATTGAAATTGGAGCTTGAATTATTAGACAAAGAGAGAAGTGGAGAGCTTCTGTTGGAGAAGAAAAAATGAAGGAAGTGGCGGTGATGAAGGGGAGAGAGAGTCTTTAAATATTTTCCCATTGGCAAAATTGCCAAATGGTCCCTTTGCCTTTATACCATTTTTCAATCAAGCCCCATAACTCTTCTTTCTTTCGATTGAGCCCTAACTTCTTTTTCTTTTGCATAATTAATTTTAATATTAATCACCTAATTTATATATATTTATTTATACGGTATTACAATGTGCATACCCAAGGAAAACATAGGCCACTGTTTTAGGACCTATCTTTGTTTTCGTTGGTAGTGGAAACGCCACTTTTGTAAGACACCCCCACACTCGCAAGTATTTGTAGGATGGTCTTCTACCTTTCCATAACTCATAAGGAGTTTTGTCTTCTTTCTTTCGGGGTACCTTGTTTAAAAGGTAATTACTTGACAAAATGGCTTCACCCACATATTTTGAGGTAACCCTGAACTTAACAACATCGCATTCATCATTACTTTCAAAGTGCGAAATTTTCGTTCAGCAACACCATTCGATTAAGGAGAATAAGGCGGAGTTACTTCATGTATTATTCCGTGTTGTGCACAGAATTCACCAATAGGTGCTCCATATTCGCCACCTCTATCACTTCTCAATCTCTTGATTTTCTTATTTAGTTGATTTTCAACTTCATTTTTGTAGAGATTAAATTAGTCAAATGCTTCATCTTTGCTTTTTAGCAAATAAACATAACTATACTTTGTACAGTCATCAATAAAGGTAATAAAATATTTATTACCACCTCTTGTTTGTGCGAATTTTAGATCGTATAAATCACTATGAATCAATTCAGGGGGTTCAGTATTTCTTTCAATTGTCTGAAAAGAAGACCTTGTTAATTTCGCCTCAACACAAATTTCACATTTCTCTTTTTGAATTGACTTGTAAAAGGTGAATATGGTCCAAGTTGATTAATCTGCGCAATGTTTCATAATTAACATGACTTAGCCTACCATGCCATATATTTAAACACTTAGTCAAATAAACAGAAGAAGATGAATCATTTCCATTATTCTTCAAGGTCATTACATTCAATTTAAACATGCCATTGGTAGCATACCCTTTTCCCACAAACACCCCATTTTTAGATAAAATAACTTTATCAGTTTCAAACACCATGCGGAAGTCATGCTTGTTGAGGAGGGACCCAGAGTCGAGATTCTTGCGAATCTCAGGTACATATATATAAAACATCAGTCAGGGTCACAACCTTTTCAGAGGTCGTCTTCGACAACACTAGGGGTGTAAGCGATACAGTACTACTCGCGAGTTATTCGGGCTCGATTCGAGAAAAATTCGAGTTCAACTCGAAAAATTCGAGCCGAGCTCGAGCTCGAACTACTCGAGTAGTCGAGCGAGCCGAGCTCGAGTAGTTTAATACTCGGCTCGAAGGCTCGTCGAGCCTATTCGAATACTTGTACAATTTTATAGTAAATTACTACATAAGCCTTCATTACAAATGACAAGGAGTTTTTTCATATAAGGGTAATTCTGTCTTTTACTTGAAATGCTATTAAACCTAAAATTTTGTTTTTTCTCCACTTTCTAGCAGCAGCCGCTGCCCCCTCTTTCTTCTTCTTTTGTTCCTGGTACCAAAAAATCACCGTCGTTTATGCCGCCACCCTCTTGTTCTTTTAATCGTTTCTTTTGCACTTGAGGAACACTACGACTGTAACTCTCAAGTCTCAAACACTTTCTCTTTGCATTTTTTCTTTTTCCAATTCAATGACAAATCTGTTATTACAAATGGTAAAGGGGCTCCCAATTCTATTTGTAAATTTTCACAAATCTGGATTTTTACAGCCGGTTTATTTATAACTTTATCAACCCATGTTTTCTTTTGTTGAAATTCTTTGATTTTTGGACCTATAGCTAATTTGCCATTTTGAAGGTAAATTGGTTTCCTATGAACATTCAACAACAAATTCTCTTAGTCTATCTTTTGGCTCTCTTGAAGTGTCTTATTCTTCTATATCAACACATAGATTTAGAAGCCCAAACTCCTGCCAAATCTAAGTTGTCTCTCAATAATTTTAAAATTTTACTCATCTAACGAGCTCAAACGAGTAGCTCGAGTAGAGCTCGAGTTCGTTCGAGCTCGAGTTCGTTCGAGCTCGAGCTCGAGCAGGAAAACGAAAGCTCGGCCGAGCTCGAGCCCGAGCTCGAGCCTTGAATTTTCAGTCGAGCTCGAGCTCGAGTATTGAGATACTCGGCTCGGCTCGACTCGATTACACCCCTGGACAACACCTTTCCCTGCCCCTTGACAGCTGACGAGACAAAGTTTCTCATAAAATTTCTATCTAATTACACTAGGTAAATTCCCAGGAAAGAATGGAGGGGTTATAATCGGTCCCACTTAAAATCCGTACTCCCTAGACAAAATTTTCCTAGACATGTAATTGATAACGCATTGGTCCAGTATGACAATTCCAACCCATAATGTTAGAATTATTCCAAACTTTTAGCACACTAACAATTTGCGCATATGGTTTACCCTCAGGCATCTCTGAACATCCTCAATTAAAAACCTCGCAAGGTTTAGAGTGATTAGGTAAAACAGCATCATTTGCTGCAACCTCGTGAGATTAGCCCACTCAATTTCTCGGTTTATCACTATAACTTAGTGGAACCATATGGTTATTTGCATGATAGCATTGAAACCCAAAACATTATTGTGTTATTTCACAATATCTGTTTTAGTGATTTCCTTGGTGGAAGCCATACTCATAAAGGAGTTTAAAAATTGAATCTACTTTAAGATTGTTAGACAGTATGGCAAGTTAGTATTAAAAATAACCAAAGGAAATCAAAAGGGAATTAATCAATAGTGTAAGTAAGAATGGAGTAAAACAGATTAATAAAAAGATTAACAAATTAATTAAGCTAAACCAAGGCAGAGGCTTCGTGGCATGTAAAAGGAAATGCAAAATTAACATTTGAAATATCAATAGAGTTTTTGTCAGACTTAGAACACGTGCTAACAAATGCAACAGATTATCCAAATATAATATTTGGATATATGAAATTAATAGCAAGTATATGAAACTAATAGAATATATATGAAATCTTAGCCAAATATATATTTAACGTTATCAGACAAATATGTATAGATTACAACCAAATATATATATTAGCTTAAACAAACAAGTATATTATTATTGGGTTTATATATAATACACCGTTAGTGGAGTTTAGCAGACTGTATAAGCGGGTCTTGAAGGGTGATATGTAGGGACTAGATTGAAATATTTAAAATTTAATTAATTTAGAAAATGGATATGTGTCAACTCCACAACCCGTTTGTGAAGTCCAAAATTTACACCGCCAATGTATCAAATAATTATCCATTATTATTATTATGTAAAAATAATACTAACAGAGACTAATGAAAATCAATCCAACAGAACTGAAACCAAATTAAACGAGATTAACCAATTTAATAAAGAGCATAAACCGTAAATAAATAAATAATCACGATACCAGTTTTGATGTTGAGTAAATTTTGGGTTTTGTCAATTTGTTTTCTTCTTTCTGCAATCTGATGAAACATGTAAGCAATTTGTTTGTCCCTTTGATTTTTAAGTAGAAAAAGTGAATCAAATCTATCAAAGTCATAAAAATTGAAATTGTGTAGTTTAATTTTACAGTCATGTCAAAGGTCATTGTTCTCAACGATAGCAGGTACATTCCTTTTCATTTCAATTTTTAGGGCATCTTTTTTATTCTTCTTTATGAATTAACTGCTTCAATTTAGATTTGTTCCTTAGTAGTTAGCAATATAAAGCAAAGCAACAATTGGGGTTCATTATTTCAATAAGTTACTCTAGATTTTATTTTGGCATTATTTTTTCCGTCTAATTTATTTGTCATGATATTTTCTTTTCGGTTTCTTCAAGTGGGTGGGAGCAATAGGTTGGTTGAGATAATTTATGAGATTTCACTGGTAGTTGTTTAGAGTGGCGACTTCTTTTTTTTTTTGGGCAAAAGAGTGGCGACTTCAATGCTAGGGATGTATTGGTATGCCTAATAATTTGTGATTGATGAATTTATCCCCTAATGAATCTCTAATTGTAATTGTTGTATGAATATGTAAGTGTTTATAAAACAAGGGATAATATTTATACACCGTCAGCGTAGTTTAGCAGACTGCACATGCGGGTCTTGAAGGGTGACATGTGTCCCCTAAGGACTAGATTGAAATATTTAATATTTAATTAATTCAGAAAATGGACATGTGTCAACTCCACAACCTGCTTGTGTATCAAATGCATCAATTAAGCAAAAACAACTCACATAAAAACATATGCCTATAGCGCTAGCTCAGGCTATCCTCTCTTTTATGCTATATTAATTTTGTCAACTTACCAGTTTTTGGAAAGGGACAGCTAAGGTTTGATGCAATTCAAATCTAAAATTGGATGAACAAATTAATTGCCTAAATGAAGATAGAAATAAGAGATTTGGTACCATATTTGCTATATCAATAATTTTGTCAACTTACCAAATCAAATAATGTCAACATAACATTACATGAAAAAATAATTGGCTATCTAAACCATTAATATGGAAATATACAAATCAAATCTTTCCAAGAATGACATGATCAAGAAGAATATCCAGCAAAAATTGATGAAATTATTACAATTAATTATTTGGAAGAAATTATATAAAAATATAAAACGCCAAATATAAAAATATAGCAGTAAAATTTGCACTTCCTTGAATAGAGAAGGTGACATTCATGTGCTAAACATGTAAGAAAAACAAAGCAATCAAGGCTCCAGAATTGAAGCAAGCAACAATCAATCAGTTTCCAAGATTCATTCCATGATTGAAGCTAAATCAAATCACGTCCCTTTCATGTTAGTCAAACATTTATGTCTGTAATTCCATTACAAATAGTGATTTGTAATACGAGATATTCACTCACCTGAGCTTTCTCATCAAATCTCAAAATTCTCCAAGGAGAGTTTGATTGTTCTCCCAATGGGAAGTGTGGAAGAAATAGAAGCAGCACCAAAAGTAGATGATGGAAAACTGAAACAAGAGCATGAAGACGACGAAAGTGAGCTGTCACCAATAGAAGAAGTCCGTCTAACAGTGCCCAACACCGATGACCCATCGCTCCCAGTATGGACTTTCCGAATGTGGTTCTTGGGGCTTTTCTCTTGTGCGCTTCTTTCGTTCCTCAACACCTTCTTCGGCTACCGCTCGCAGCAACTGATTGTGACCCAAATCACCGTTCAGGTTACAACTCTTCCCATCGGGAGGTTCATGGCTTCGACTCTTCCTGCGACCAAGTTTCGAATCCCTGGGTTTGGGTCCAGGCTGTTCTCGCTAAACCCAGGACCTTTTAACATGAAAGAGCATGTTTTGATCACCATATTTGCTAATGCTGGCGCTGCTTTTGGGAACGGTGCGGCTTATGCTGTAGGTATCGTTACCATTATCAAGGCCTTTTATGGGAGAAACATCTCTTTCGTCTCTGGTTGGCTTCTTATCCTCACTACGCAGGTAAAATTATCAACATTTAGCTAGTATATATATCATTTTGATGTTAAATGAAAAAGGTCAAAAACTTATAGATGGAATACATTGATATCTATCCATTCAATAATTATTAATTAGGTAAATTGTGCATGGTTGTTTATTGAGTGCAGCTGATGGGATATGGATGGGCGGGGATCCTGAGGAAGTATGTGGTGGAGCCGGCGCATATGTGGTGGCCTGCTAACCTTGTTCAAATTTCTCTCTTCAGGTATAATTTCAACTCAATTTCAAGTATTTGCAGTTATATAATTTTGTCTTACCCATTATACAAAGTATCATTATAGGAATCATGTTCCCAAATCAATTAACTTCACACTTTAACTAATTATTTAAAAATTATATGAATATTCTCTGTCTGATTTTATCAGGACACTACATGGAAAAGAAGAAAATGAAGGCAAGCGTGGCATCTCACGTGTGAAATTCTTCGTGATCGCGTTAGTTTGTAGCTTTTGCTGGTATGTTGTCCCAGGGTACCTCTTCAAAACATTGTCAAGTGTGTCCCTGGTGTGCTTGGCTTTCCCCAAATCAGTAACTGCCCACCAAATCGGCTCAGGCTTGAGTGGTCTGGGTATAGGGGCATTTACCCTCGACTGGACAGTTGTTGCAGCCTTCTTGGCTAGCCCTCTGGTTTTTCCCTTTTTCGCCATTGCAAATGTGTTTGCAGGATATGCCTTGATGATCTATTTGGTGATGCCAATATCTTACTGGGGGATCAACCTATACAATGCGAAAACTTTCCCCATATTGTCATCCGAGTTGTTCACTGCTCAAGGCCAGTATTATAACATTTCATCCATTGTTAATGACAAGTTTGAGATAGATTATAACGAATACAACAAGATTGGAAGGATCCATCTCAGCACTTTCTTCGCGGTCAGTTATGGACTTGGGTTTGCCACCATTGCATCTACATTAACACATGTGGCCTTGTTCTACGGAAGGTAATAGTACTTTTGGTTAACTGCAATACGTATAGCGGCCTCTTCCCTTTTGATTAACTGCAATTTTGGAAATTTGATCATCTATTATCATTTTGATTACAGGGAAATTTATAGTAAATACCGCGCTTCTTCGAGGGAAAAGGCCGACATACACACTAGGTTGATGAGAAACTATAGAGACATACCTTCGTGGTGGTTCTATTCGCTTCTTTCTGGATCAATTATTATAGGTCTTGTACTCACCACCTTCTTAAAGAAGGATATCCAAATGCCGTGGTGGGGACTAATATTTGCTGCTGGACTTGCCTTCGTCTTCACCCTGCCTATCAGCATCATAACAGCAACCACAAATATAGTAATTTTACTTCGAAATATCGGTTATCAAGAGAGCATCAATTATAAAATCTCCATTGCTTTTTCTGTTTTTATTCACTTTTAAATATTCTATATATCTTTGCAGACACCAGGGCTAAATATCATTACTGAGTATGTAATGGGAGTGATATTGCCTGGACAACCAATCACCAATGTTTGTTTTAAGACCTATGGGTATATGAGCATGAATCAGGCGGTTTCTTTTCTTAGTGATTTCAAGCTCGGTCATTACATGAAAATCCCTCCAAGATCTATGTTCCTAGTTCAGGTATATATTACTTTAATTTAATGCCCTGCATCTAATTAATTAACTTGTATAATATGATCATCTCTTACAATAATTTTTCATTTGTTTCTTTTGTATATCAGTTCATTGGGACTGTTTTAGCAGGAACAGTCAACATTGGTGTGGCATGGTGGCTTCTAACTTCCATTGACAACATATGCCATAAAAGTCTTCTCCCCAAGGACAGTCCTTGGACATGCCCCGGTGATAGAGTCTTCTTCGACGCATCCGTTATATGGGGTTTGGTTGGACCTAAGCGCATTTTCGGCCCTCTTGGAGATTACGGAACGCTTAACTGGTTCTTTTTGGGAGGACTTTTGGGACCAGTGGTTGTGTGGGGGTTCCATAAGGCATTCCCTAAACAGAAATGGATTCCCCTTATCAATCTTCCAGTCCTTTTAGGTGCAACTGCAAACATGCCTCCAGCATCACCATTGAATTATACTTCCTGGATTTTGGTTGGAACCATCTTCAATTTCTTCGTCTTTCGGTATAGAAAGCAATGGTGGATGAGGTATAACTACATTCTCTCAGCAGCATTGGATGCAGGGGTAGCCTTCATGACTGTTCTGCTTTACTTTGCATTGAATATTGAGAATAAGAGTTTGCATTGGTGGGGTGCTGATCCTGATATTTTTCCTGAGCATTGTGACTTGGCAAGTTGCCCAACTGCAAAAGGAATATCTGTTGATGGGTGCCCAACGTTTTAAGCTTCACATATAAAATTCCCTTGTTTATATGTTCATAGTCAGCATTAATGTTCTTGTTCAAATTTGCTAGCTTCTATATATATGTCTTGCTCAATAATTTGTATAATTCATGGATTATCAAAAGAGTTTTTCCCGTTCTTAATTTTCTTCCATATATCAACTCAAAGCCTTAAACATGGTGAATTATGCAAGTCAAGAGTTACTGATTTTGCACCATTATTGAGCAGAGCCTTGGTAAAATAATTCATGATTTGTTCCACTTTAAGAAAGGAGAATGCTGAGACGTAATCATTTTATATTCCCAAAATTGTCGATCGATCCAACATAATCTGCTCTAGCCTGACCGTACGTACTTGCTTTCTACCTCTTGAAGCGGTCGCCATTCTTTGATTTTGGATCTTTTCCTGCGGTAGGTTACTGTTAATTGTTAAAGAAACTAGGATCGTGGAATAAAGTCAAAAACGAAAACTTTATATATAGTATTGCTTACCCTTTTGTGATTATATTTTTCTGTCATTATGAATACGGTAGGTAGCCATTTTTCCATGTGATCATTCATTGGCACTAGGAAGAGGAGTGCTCATCAATTGATAAAATTACCCTTTAAGACATAGTTCGACATTACAATTAATTAGATTGGAATATAATTTATGGTTGAAGTATAATTTGAAAAGGTATTTAACCAAAAAAAAAGTAAGGTCAAAATTCCAGCTTGCAATTATATAGTATATTTCAATTTGTAGCTTTTAATCAGGGACCTTATTAATTTTATGTGCCATTCCATTGATCAAATTTCAATTATTAATTTGTACTAGGTATTTTTTTTTTTGAGGGAATTTGTACTAGGCATTTAGTGTTATGTCATCTCTGGCCAAAAAAATATTAGTGTTATGTTAGACTTATATGAAAAATGCTATTTTTTCCCTTTCCCACTCTAATCTAACTAGAACTCTAGAAGAGGCAAAACCAGAGGAGCATATATGGCTTACCCTTCCAAGTAATTCCCCAAATTAACAATAATGGAGAAAACGTCCTGCTTCAATTCTTACTGACTTGGTGCAATTTCAATGGCCCTTTTTTCACGCTTCTGGCTCATTATGCATTAAGCCATTAATCAAGGAGAGTTCATTCAAGTAAACAAGAGAGAATCTCTCCGAAGAAATTAGACACGTGATCAATTTAACAATCTCAAGATCCCAATCCAAACAGAAAATTCCCCCAAAGAAAACCAAGAAGATCCCTCCCTCCTCAACACACTCTTCCCATGTCGACTCTCGAAATAGTTCACAACGTCGAGGAAGATGACGACGACGTCTCTCCCGTCGAAGAAGTTCGTCTCACCGTTTCCAACGACGACGACCCGTCACTCCCTGTTTGGACATTCCGAATGTGGTTCCTCGGACTCTTCTCATGTTGTCTTCTTTCTTTCCTCAACACTTTTTTCAGCTACCGAACGGAGCCGCTCCAGGTTACCATGATTTCCATTCAGGTGGCCTCACTCCCCGTCGGAAAGTTCATGGCCAGAGTGCTTCCGACCACCAAGTTTAAGATCCCCGGGTTCGGAAACCAGGAGTTTACGCTCAACCCTGGTCCGTTTAACGTTAAAGAACATGTCTTGATCTCTATCTTTGCCAATGCCGGAGCTGCGTTTGGAGGCGGCACGGCTTACGCTATTAGTATAGTGAATATAATTCGGGCTTTTTATCATAAGAAGATCAGTTTCTTGGCTAGCTGGATTCTAGTCGTAACCACACAGGTGAAAATTTCTCTAGCATATACTTCATTCTCAAACTTTTATATTTTTCCATTTTTAATGTTGTTTGGAATTGTAATATGGGCAGGTTTTGGGGTATGGATGGGCTGGGATAATGAGGAAATTCGTGGTTGAACCTGCCGAGATGTGGTGGCCGAGTAGCCTGGTTCAGGTTTCTCTTTTCAGGTAATTATGCCGCTTCTACTTTCATTAAAGTCTTTCTTGCATAAATAGAAAATTTGAATCTTACTCAAAACATTGAATTCAAAGTTATAATTTGGTTATCTCTGTTTTGATAGAAGTCTAGGCAAAACTGGATTTGCAATTGCACATTTTATTTTTAATGTGGGAAACTGAATTAAAAACTAATCATGAGCCAACTATATTGTAACAAAAATTTTACAGGGCAATGCATGAGAAAGATGACCGCCGAATGTCCCGAGGGAAGTTCTTCTTGATTGCACTTGTTTGCAGCTTCTCCTGGTATGTTTTTCCAGGCTACCTCTTCCCCACATTGTCAGCCATTTCTTGGGTCTGCTGGGCATTCCCAAAGTCCGTCACTGCCCAGCAGATCGGATCAGGAATGGACGGCATTGGCATTGGATCATTTGCCCTTGACTGGTCTGTTATAGCCTCCTTCCTCAGTAGCCCCCTCGTTACCCCTTTCTTCGCCATTGCAAATATCTTCGTTGGATACTCGTTATTCATGTACATCATCCTCCCAGTTGCCTATTGGGGACTAAATCTATATAACGCCCGAAATTTCCCCATTTTCTCCTCACATTTGTTTAATCACGTCGGGCAAAAATACAATACATCAATAATTGTAAACGACAAATTCGAAATAGATATGCCGGCATATCAGCAGCAGGGACGTGTAAACCTGAGTGTGTTCTTTTCGCTCACCTATGGGATTGGCTTTGCTTCCGTTGTAGCTACTCTTTCACATGTAGCTATTTTCAATGGAAAGTGAGTAAAATTTGGAAGCTTTTCGTTTAAAGTTTGTTACCTTTTTTTGTTCTTGTTTATGATGGAAAATATGTGTTGAAATGATTGAAACTGCAGGGACATATATGCTCAACTGCAAGCTTCATTTAAGGGAAAAGAAGATATCCATACCAAGTTAATGAAGAAGTATAAGCAGATTCCTAACTGGTGGTTTCACTTGCTGCTTGTGTTAACAATGCTGCTCTCTCTTGCCATGTGTATTTTTATGAAACATGAAATCCAAATGCCTTGGTGGGGACTCATCTTTGCAGCAGGCATTGCTTTAGTTTTCACTCTTCCTATCAGTATCATAACTGCCACTACAAATCAGGTAAAAAAAATCATCACTTTTGTATATTCTTTGCTTGCACTGTAGTCAATCAGTCCTAGTAGTTAAATTCTGCCAAAAAACAAACCATAAATGTCACTTCATTATAAAGCACTAGAAAACTATGTAATCTCATGATTCTTCTTTAGAATTTTGCTGATTATTAAAGCTTTTGAGTGCTGATGCATTCATTACAAGGTGCTAATTTTCAACCTTTTCTGTTGACAGTCACCAGGACTTAATGTCATCACAGAGTACATAATGGGTTACATATTACCTGGAAAACCAATTGCCAATGTCTGCTTCAAAACTTATGGATATATAAGTATGGCACAAGCAGTTTCATTTCTTAATGATTTCAAGCTCGGCCATTACATGAAAATACCACCAAGATCAATGTTTGTAGTTCAGGTATGTACATCAATCCTGAAAAAGAAATGCATTTCATATGACTTAAGGGGAAATTAAGACATTTACAGAAGACAAACCAGACAGTAGGTCAATGAATGAAGGACTATATATTTGACAAGTTTAAAAAGAAAAGGAATCTTCAATAATTAATTTCTGCCATATATGGCTTAACAATCTACTGTCTATATAGTACCATTAAGTGTGAAAAATAGAACAAAAAATATTAGTTCTTTAAGGTTACTTTTTGTGTGCTGACGCCTTCCTCCTATTTGTGTTCTGTTGTCAAAAAGTTCATAGGAACTATAATAGCCGGAACAGTCAATCTTGCAGTAGCATGGTGGCTATTGACAACAGTTGAGAACATATGCCAAGACCATCTACTTCCTCCCAACAGTCCATGGACATGTCCAAGTGATCGAGTCTTCTTCGATGCATCTGTAATCTGGGGTCTGGTTGGACCGAAAAGGATCTTCGGTCCACTTGGAAACTACGCAGCTCTCAACTGGTTCTTCCTCGGAGGTGCCTTGGGGCCTGTCGTGGTATGGCTACTCCACAAAGCTTTCCCAAAACAGAAATGGATCCGATTGATCAACCTTCCAATACTGTTGGGAGCAACAGCTGCAATGCCACCGGCAACATCACTAAACTTCAATTGCTGGATTATTGTTGGAGTCATCTTCAATTACTTTATTTTCAAGTACCGGAAAAGTTGGTGGGAGAGGTACAATTATGTTCTGTCGGCAGCCTTGGATGCCGGATTGGCTTTCATGGGAGTGTTGTTATATTTCACATTGACCATGCAAGGGATTAGTATATCTTGGTGGGGAGCTGATGGTGAGCATTGCGATCTGGCTTCTTGTCCAACTGCCAAAGGCATAATTGTCAATGGCTGTCCAGTTCATTAGATTCATATCAACTTTCAACATCAAATAGTTCATAGTTTAAGCTTCCAGGCCAGCCAGCACTTTACATTTTCATATAATTAGCAAATTATCAACTAGGTAGAAGGCGAAAAAAAGATGTTCTCAAGTAAATCTTGAAACAGGGTTTTTTTTTCTTCTTTTTAATATAGTAATAGTATAGTATGTTTCTATACTGATTCTTTGCATATAGAAGATCTTACAAAATCATCAATTAAGCACTAATTAACATGAAAAACATGAACAATCCTCGCTCTCCAGTTTCCTCCACTCCATGTAACAAAATTACTAAGAAAAAAACATTTACAAATATATGTCTACATTTCAATGACTGAAAACCAGCTTAGCCAAAGTGAATTTTACTTGTCTGCAACTGATCGTAATGAAGGAGCAGCATATCTGGAAGAAAACCCACGATAAAGAGAGCCCTCGATATCATCATCCAAGCAGCCATCATCGAAGTTTTGAGCATAGCTTAAAGGGTCATACCTAAAGCCGCCAGCCGGTTTTGGGTTTTTTGCCTTGAACGGCGCCGTTATGGTATTGCCCAGATTCCTCATTCTTCTTTTTGTGCAAGGAAGCTTCAGCTTGAGACGACCCCAGCAGGAAAGCGACCCTTCTTCATTTGTGTTCTTTGAAGGTGAACTTCTCTCCATGGGTTTTGAGCCTATTTCAAGGAAGAAACTTTCTTCAGCTTCTTCCAAAAGGATGAAGAAAATAAAGTTTTCTCGGGAAAAAGGTTGTGGGGTCTTTGGATTTTCTGTCTCTGCTTTTAATTTTGGATTTTCAGTGTGTGGTAGAGGAGAAGGCAAATGATCAGTCAGTATGGAGAAAAAGTTGTTCTCCTTTTGGGTTTTAAGAATGGAAAAAGCTATGAAAATTAAATTTAAAAAAAAAAAAAGGAGAAGTAACGCCAGACTTGGGAATGGGAATCTAAGGTATGAGACAGAGAGCGTGGAGAATTCTTTTGTCGCTATTTCACTAAGCAAAAGTGTGGATACATTGATGGTGTAATAAATTTGCACCATTGGAAGGGAGAGATGCTTCTAAGTTCTAACAATGGAGAACTTAAAAATACCTTTGAGTTTATACTTGAAATGAACCATAAAAGGCATTAAGGAAAACATAAATTAGAGTTTAGAACTATCTAGAGTCGACGTGATTCGATTCCGGATTGGTTGAAACCCAGTATAATTATCGGATATACTCAATTTGATTTTTTTTGAGTGTTTCTTTCCTACCAATTCTAATTTTTCTTCTATGAAAGAGACATTCTCGTTCGATGGTGGCACAAACTCGGATTCTTTTAATAAGTGAGAATATCCTCATATTCATGGCTGATGCTATTCGGAAAATAATAAAGAGGAAAAAAAGGAAACTTGAATGGATAAGTAACTTGCTTTAAATTATGGACCTCAAACCATGTGATTTCAAGGGCGTACACAGCTGCCTTCCTCATCTGCTTCATCCATTCCTTTGGGCATCTGTCACTTTTGTCCTACACTCGTCCAGTCACCATTGTATTTTTCCTTTGATTATTCAGTTTGCATATGCTATATGCCAATCTCTTCTCAATCGAGCCTTAAATATCTCTGCATTCAATCCTTATCAGCTGCCTAATTTCCCTGTTTTATGTCCTTTGGCATCACCAAAAACATAAATCATCTTATTGTGCGTTAGGTTAACTCTACATTGTCGCTATGTAAATTTTCCTGACTAGATGCTTAGCTGATAGTAGAATACTGGCATGGCTGTTTCATAAGAATACTTGCCTGTGAAAGTTCACCGGCACAACTTGAAGTGATTACTATCAAAAACAGGACTTCTGAATGAATCAATCAACTTTTAACTTTCTTTCTAAGTGATCTTCAAAGCAAAGCTGAAAGAGAAATAAGCATAAAAATGATCAAAACTTCTATACCATTCCCCAAAGATGGCATAACCTAAAGACAAGTTCTTGCAGAATAACCACGGTGCTCTGCTCATAGCAGAGTCTAAAGGGAACAGGATTTGTCTGCAACAATCACATAGTCCTAAGTGAATAAAACAAAAGAAGGAGGGTAATATCATTTCTTATCCTTATGTGCCACTCCAAGAAAAGCACAATTCATATAGTAAGTTAACAATATTTGTCCCGTCATCACTGCAGAGTATATTGATGCATGCAAAGTAACTGCCCATTTTCAACTTTGATAAAGGGAAAGGAAAGGATCTGGAAGAGTTTCTTTGACTAAATATTGATGTAATGCCCGGATAAGCAATGAAAGAATCCATAAAAGACCTTCCAAAAAGGACTTCCATTGGAATTATAGCAAAAGAAATAGCTACCTGTAAGCTAATAGAAGACTGCAGTTTGAAAACTGAAGCATTTATAAGCTTAAAGAGAAGATATAAACAAATGTTCACGACAGTAGAAAGTATAACCCAAGACCCAACAGAGTGATACAAAAGTAGAATTCCAACAGGCAAAAGGGTGAAGCTACATGGCTATTCTACCAAAATTGCACTTGGATATCACTTAGGAGTAAGGAGAAAAATAAGTAAACTGTAGTCTCCTAGCTAGAAGAAATGGGGCAAGCAGTATATAGTGACCGGAGTTACCATTGGCCACCCAAGGGAGGAGCTAATAAGGCATGCACCAGATCCTACATCTTGACAACAACCTGGTCTGCTGATTTTTTATTCACAACTCCTCTAGCGCACAACTCATTTAACAACTCCAAAGCCTCATTGGCTAAGCCTTCATAAGCTATGCCTTCGATGAGAATGGTGTATGTAGATTGTGTAGGTTTACATCCTCTCATCACCATATAAGCCAAAAAGTCGATTGCACGGTCAGTCTGCTGAGCCTTACAAAGGCCCAACATGATAGAGTTATAAGTCATGGCATTTGGCCTAATACCCATACTCTCAAAGTCTTGAAAAAACTTTATTGCATCATCAACCTTTCCTTCCCTAATGAGACCTCCAACAAGTGAGGAATAAGTAATTATATCAGGCTTTAAACCCTTGGCACGCATCTCATCCAAAAGTTTAATAGCTTGATCTGTTTTCCCTACCTTTGCGAGCCCATCAATCACAGTATTGTAAGTGATCAAACTAGGCGAGCAACCCTTGGTACATAGCTGATTGAGTATCTCAACTGCGAAATCAACCTTCCCATCTTTGCATAATGCTGTGAGCAAAGTGTTATAGGTAACAATGTCAGGGTAGCAACCTCTAGACACCATTATCTCCAAATACTCAATTGCTTTCTCCATCTTCTTTTCTTTGCAGAACCCATGAAGCAATGGATTATAACTTAAGGAATTAGGATTACAGCCATGCTGGTGCATCTTATCCAGTATGTCAATTGATCGGCCCAGTAAACCCTTTCGACATAAGAAATTAATCAGGATATTGAAAGTAACAACGCTAGGAGAACAACCTTTGCAAAGCATATCAGATAACAACTTCTCTGCATCCATCCACCTGCCAGTGTAACACATACTACGCAAAATAATATTATGAGTAATCACATTAGGTTGGCATCCCTGTGATGGCATGCTATTCAAGAACTTGATTGCATCATCCAACCTCCCCTCCTTACAAATCCCATTGACAAGAACATTATAAGTAACCACATCCGGTTTACATCCTCTAGTCCTCATCTCATCCAAGAGCTTCATAGCCTGTTCAACACCACTTTCCTTGCAAGTCGCTTCAATCAAAATTGTATATGTTATAACGTCTGGATAACATTCTCTCTGCAATTGGCGATCCAAAACTTCCATAGCCTGTTTCAACTTCCCACTATCACACAAGCCACGCAATATCGTATTGTATGTAACAACATCTGGTGCAACACTCATTCGATCCAAAACTTGTAAAGCATTATTAATCTCCCCTGCCCTGCAATACCCACTAATCAACACATTATAAGTAATAACATCAACAACTGCCCCAGAATCCTCTATAATCTCCATTACCCGTGTAGCCTTCTCAGTCTTGCCTCTCTTGCAAAATCCACGAATCAAACTTGTACAAGCTATAGTATCAGGAATCTCACCATGATAAACCATGTCCTCGAGAATCCTAAACCCTTCTTCCAACTCACCATTTCTAACAAATCGACGCAGTTGATTGTTGCTATCAGATTCCTCAAAATTGTTTAAGGAACTCAAGTGACGTGACGAAACATGACCATTTCCCAAATGCCCTTGAGGGGAACTTTCAAGATTTTGCAACCTACCGTTAATGCCAGCACTTTCAACTCTCGAAACCGCAAGTACTCGCCCCTGCTTTTGAAACCCCACAGCTTTGCGACCCGCAAAAGCTTTCACAGAACTAAATTTGGCAGCAGGTTTAGCCTTAACCCTAGCTTCTAATAAACTACTACTGTTCCTTGAACCCTCTCTGTGAAAATGTTGAAAAGAACAAAACCCTTCATGGGCATGATTTGTGGGTACTATCATATTTATACTTTACCTACGAGTCTGTAAATAACCAGATTATATCAATAGACAAAAACCATCCTTCCTACAATATACTAAATATAGTCTCAAGCAAGGAAATTAAGGCGGCGGTTATTCCAACAGAGTTATGCGGAAAGAGCCTGCCAGCTTTTCTTCAGCAAAGTAGTGATAAGAATTCAAATGGGGATTGTTTCAAGGAGATTAAAAAGGCGGTTATTCCAACAGAGTTATGCGGAAAGAGCCTGTCAGCTTTTCTTCAGCAAAGTAGTGATGAGAATTCAAATGGGGATTGTTTCAAGATAGTAAAGAGGAGGAAACTTACCTTGAGATAGGCTTTTGTGAAGTGATAAGTTGAGAGGTGGGAGAAGGCAGCCGGCGTAGTGGCTTTATCCAGTTTTGTTTTCTCCTGGCTATGAAATACTTACATCTGCACAGACTGCACTAATGAACTTATACGGGTCCGGCTCCTGTCCAATACTAGCTCCATCCATTGATTTCCAATGCACTATTAGATGAGTGACACGTGGATTATCAATTTTTAATGGTCAAGATTAAAACTTGTACAAATTCCCTTTACTCCGTTAATTCTCTCTCTCCCTTTCAAATGTTAAAAACCTACGGAAATCATAATATCTCAATTACTTCTTTCTTTTTTTTTCAATTTGAGTTCTGCGAATTGTTGCCAAAACATGAGATGATGAAAGAACATCTGATTGATAAAGAACCATAAACAATGTGAGAACTGAGCATACATGGGTGGGAGAAAAACAAAACAAATGAATTTCATATATCCAGCAAACTATGAAAATCTCAAGATTTTAAGATTGGGAAAAAGAAAGGAACGAAAAGATAGCATACTCTTGAAACTTGAAAGAAGTAAAAAACATTCCAGAAACTTGAAAAACAAAGAGAGTCTATGAATTAAATAAAAGAAACAAGCAAAGCCATCTTAGGAATTGAAGGAAGTGAATAGGAAGATGCAGAAGACATTGTGCACAAAAATTGAACGAAGAAAATAACCGTATGTGTCGTCGGACAGAGGAAAAGTTAACGGAGTGAAAAGAGGTTTTGTAAGGGTTTAATTTTGACCATTAAAAATTAATTATCCACGTGTTTGAAAATCAATGAATAGAGCTAGTAATGGACAGGAGCCAGACCCAACTTATACGGCTGGCACAAAGGACTAGGGTCCAGGAGAGGTGGCTACGAATTTTGAGGCAATTGAGCTCAAATTCTCGTGATGAAGAAAAGCCCATTAGTAATTTTTGCAATATGGGTTTGTAGGCCCATGTCCACCAAGACCACGATCCTGGGCTCTTTAGATTATTTACATATCAATGGTGCTTATCATTACATGTAAACTTTTTCTTTGGCTAATTGCTCATTACACAGGTGCTCACTAGTGAATAGTTTTTTGCAGTTCTTTTTTAAATGTGTAGTTTTTTTTAAAATGATATAAATAAAATTTAAATATTTATATTTATCCTGTAATGGGTAGTTTCATTTAAAATTGATAGTTTTTATTTTGTTTTGAATTTTTAAAAACTGAGTTTGTATCCGAGTCAACTCGTGACACAAACTCAGGATTTGGCTTTATAATTAGTCTATATATACATATTATCATATACTCCGTATATAATTTCCGTACCCTATCAAATTTACGAAAGACTCCAATTAACTTTTGAAGAGAAAATTGTTCTATGTTTTAAAGAGTTGTAACATGTCTCTTTTTAAACCCAAATTAACAGGCATATTTCGAAGTCTAGAGAACATACCTTTTCACATGTAAACCCATGTCCAAATTTAAAAAATAATGCATGCAACAATACCTCTTTACATGTAAACCCATGTCTAAGTTGAAAAAAAAATGTCACGGCTAACGCACTTGTTCTCTTAATTAATTCTATTTCATTTTAAAGATTTTTATAGTCACATGTTATATCTTTTTTAACTTTAAAACTTGCACCAAGAATAAACTAATTTTTCTTAATAAATGTCATGCAACCAAGAAATTAGATGCTTATAAAATGATTTATAAGCAATTAGAATCCCTGTGTGGAGATGCAGTTTGGGATATTTTAAGACCCTCTGCCTTGGATAGCCTTTGATCTCTCTGGCCAAACACACAAGGAAATAAAGCTACGTTTACACATTCTAGTCAAGTTTGGCCCTGGGGAATGTGGTATTAGCCCCCTGTAAATTGTACCTTTTAACAGATGGTTGCTTCTCTTTGGCCAACTTTAACAACTAAGAAAAAGCAAAGCTGTTCAAAAGAATAATCGAATGTTTCAAACAAACTTTATAACTTTGTAAAAATAGAAGGACCACGTCACAGCTATCAAATTTGGTTCAAAATTTTTACCTACCTATCTGTCGGGTTAACATGGACAGTGTCACCGCATTGAAGACAGAGTTGAAGATTTTCAAAAGAATGATGCTACTTCCCCTGTTACCGACAGGAAGATTTTCGAAGACATTAATATTAAATCTCTAACTTAACCAATCTAATATCGACACACAAACCTTATAAATCTAGAAAAGTTGACACATCTTTTAACTTACCACGGAACTTCCCCCACTTAATTTGCTTAAATTATTATCATGATATACTTAAGACTTGGAAAAACTCAAATTGTTAGGTATGTATTCTGGCTTTGATGAGATCGAGATTAATGATTGTGACAGAGATATATTTTCTTCCAATTATAGGTAGAAACACGTAAGTAATTGTACTAGGTTTGTATAGAAAGATGTTGACGTGGGATTTTGTTATGAGATTTCCGACAGGGATTTTGAGCAAAGCAAAATTACAAGTACTGTTACCATCAATTGTATAATGGTCCCGTTATGGGATTTTATGTTTATGTTAATGCTAATATTCAATCTCCATTTTTTTTTCTATTTTGGTATTAATATATATATTCCACCAAAGTGCTTTGTGGAAGGAAGAAATATTATTGACAATGTGCTTATGGCTCAAAAGTTGGGTTGTGGTTATCATAGCATGCTGAATATCTCAATTGATTTAAGAATTGCCTTTGATACTCTTGACTGAAATTTTGTCATTTTCTATGTTGAATGCATTGAAATTCCCTGTGAGGTTTATAGCTTGGATTTCTGCATGTATTACTTCTACTAAATTCATTGTATTTGTCAATGGTGGTATGGAGGGTTATTTTTCTAGTGCTCGAGGGGTGAGGCAAGGGGATCCTCTATATCATTATTTGTTATTGCTATGCATTTGTTGTCGAGGCTTTTGAATCTTGGTGTAAATTATGGAGTTTTTGGATATTATCCAAAATGCAAGAAGATCAAGCTCACTCATCTTAGTTTTGCAGATGATCTTTTGATATTTACTAAAGGTAACTTGTAGTCTATTGAAGGGGTTAGGAATTTACTTGAGCTATTTTATCAATATTCATGGTTTAGTATGAATTGTTCCAAGAGTGATACTTTCTATACTGGCATTTCTGATGAAGATTTGGAAGAAATCAAAACTGTTACTGTTTTCGAGTGGGGCAACTACCTGTGAGATATCTGGTTGTACCTCTTGTGTCTAAGAGACTTACCATGAACGATTGGCTCCCTCTAACTGCAAAGATCACTCAGAGAGTTAAATGATCAATCTGTGATTGATAAATAAATCAAATATATGCAAGTTAACTTTGCTAGGGGAAAGAAGGAAACTGCAAAGGGGCAAAGGTGAGTTGGGATTATGTTTGCCATCTTAAATCAGAAGGGAGCTTAGGTTTTAAAGACCTTTCTATTTGTAACAGAGCTTGTATCTGGAGAAATCTTTGGCTTCTATACGCTTAGGCAGGATCTATATGTATGGTTCTCTTGGATTTCAACTTATCTTCTAAAGGGAAGAAATGTAATGAATAGTCCCTCTCTGTAAAGGTTTAGGTGGTGCTTCCAGAAGATTCTGAAGCTGAGAATATTGGTTGATGTGCTGCAACAAAACAGAGCTTGGTATGTTATAGTGGGAAAGTTTAAAGAGTCTGTTGTTTATGAAGAATTAAGGCATAAGCAAAACAAAGCTACATGGCAAAGACTTGTCTAGTTTCCTCTTCACGTTCCAAGATGCTCGTTCATTACCTGGTTGGTTATCCTTAATAGGATACCACCTGGGGACAGGCTTGCAAACTGGGGTGTGAGGTTAACTTCAGATGAGTGCTTACTGTGTAGAGACAACATTCTGAGAGCAGAGACCACTTGTTTTTTAATTGCAGCTACCCTCAAGAGGTATGGCAGAAATTCTTTTCCATTTATGGATTTTCTCGAACTGCCGAGGATAGGCACTTTGAATATAATTGGGCAGTATCTAGTTTGAAGGGTAAGTCTTTACTTATTACCATCTTAAAACTTGTATGGACAACCTATAACCTATTGTTATTATATTTGGGTTGAGAAAAATGGCAGGATCTTTGCTCAGAAGCAGAATTTCCCCCTGATGTTGTTTTTAGACAAATTAATGATGCTTTGCGATATAATTAGTTGCATGGTTTATCTAGAGTGGCTGCATACTAGAGATGTTCATGGGCCGGGTCCAAGCTTTGATCTATACTTACATGGCCGGCCCGACTAAACGAGCCTTAACTTATGCCCAAGCCCGGTCCGGCCCGACTAAACGGGCCTTAACTTATGCCCAAGCCCGCCCAATTAAAAAAAGCTTTGTCCAAGCCCCGTCCAAGCCCACCCGTTTAGTAATTACATATATATTATTTATTTATTTTGAACTCATTATTTATTATTTAAAATATATTTATTATTTATTTAATAGTATATATTATATCTAAGATAGTAAAGCTTCATTAACATAATTTATCCAAAAAAAAAACTTAATTAACATATATATTTTTTATCAAAATAATTAATTTACACATCTAATGAATATTTTAACTAGTCAATCTAATTAAAAACAAATAAAATAATCTAATTATTTAAGCATACGGGCCGGGCCGGGCTGGGCTTTTATGGTTAAGACCAAGCCCGGCCCATTTTGTAAACGGACCTTAAAATTTTGTCCAAACCCGTTCAACGGGCTTCAAATTTTTGTCCAAACCCTCCCAAATATCGGACGGGCTAGTGCATACTATGTAAATAAATAGGGGACTATATACTTAGATGAACTTGGTTATTCTTGGTGTTAGTTCTCAAGCTTTTGCTTTCAATTGTATTGTCATTTGTTTCCTTAAACAAATTTGCATCTTATATAAGCACTTTTGTCCTTTCTTGGATAAATAAATTGCATTAATTATCTAAAAAAATCAATTCAAATATTGTGTGAATGAAAAAAATATACAATAAAGAGCTTTCTTTTATGGGGGAATTATCCCCAAGTGTAATGGAGAGTTAAAATTGCCCCCAAGATGTAATCAACCAAAATAATGTCACTGATAGTGTATTGTGCAACAAAATTCTTCCTAAGTGTAATGGATTTTATATGCTTTGACCATTTTATCCTTTATAATAAAGTATACACTCTTTACAGTTTTTATTTTTTAACGTTCTGCAATCTACTATTCTACAAAGTCAACCCAAAAACGCGGATCAGTTTCTCCACCAAAACTTACCTCACATTCATCGATCAGCATTGTCACCTCAATTATGGACACGGAAAACTCCCAAAAAGAAATCAAGAAGGGTGCTCTCATCCCCGTCTTGCTTTCTTTTCAATTAAATGTTTGGAAATCTCATCTTAGTTCTAGATCTACAAAATATAAAACCAAAATATATCCTTCACTTTAAAATTGGGTGAAGAGAGAAAGGAACAATTTAGGGATTAAAAGGTAATGAGATTTTCTTACGGGTCATTGAGATATTACAAACTTGGCTATGAAAGAATGACACAAATTTTCAATCCGAAACATGGTTGCTAGCTATTTCATCAACCTTTGCTTATTTCAATGGAATCCCTAGGGCAAATCCGAAACAAGAGGCCTCCTGTCTCTTGCTTTTATAGTTTTTTTTTAATTAAATCAGATAATTGTTGTTGTATATGAAAGTTTTGCAACACTCCAATGTTTATAGTAATTTGTTTTTTTTCCTCGAATCCAACTCCTAGTTGATAGTAAATTCTTTTTCCTGTAAATTTTTTTATTTTTCCCATTTATATGATCAAATGAATTTTGGAGTAGACGAGTAAAAAAATCACAGAAAATATCTAAAAAAAAATATTATATTAACCAATATGAGGGTAAATAAGTCAAAACAAATAAAATCCATTACACTTGGAAGGAATTTTGTTGTACAATACTATAGTGATATTATTTTGGTTGATTACATCTTGGGGGCAATTTTAACTCTCCATTACATTTGGGGATAATTCCCCCTTCTTTTATTTGACGGGATATTCCCATATGATAACTTCAAATTAATGGAGTCCTATATTACTCTCAAATTCTCAAATTTTTTAATGCTAAGAAAATATTTGAAAAAAAAAATTAAAGTGTGGAATATTAATGGACAGTGTCTTTAGACCGTCTTTATTTTGAATTTTTATGAACAAATGCATAAGCTCAATTAGCGAGGCAATCTGATGCTTAAACACGTATTTGCTTCTCTAGTTTATCTTTTATGTACTTGTTTTTTTGCTTTATATATGAATATGAAAATCTTTTTATCATTTTTTTGCGCATATTATAAGAAGATCATTTTATCAGTTTATAAGGATATTTTTGCAATCCTTATGACTTGTGAGATTACGTATACAAAAGATATTTTTACTGAGATATATATAAGTTGAATCCTCAAAGAAACGAAAAGCATATCTTTCAAGTTATATAGTATATCATAAGATATGCTCCAATAAGCAATGCGATGCTTGATGTCGCAAGTTGGTTGGAGCTGATGAATATAGTATTGGATTGTACTACCCATAAAGGACTTTAACAAAAGATTGTACTGAAATGTTTGAAATTCAAATATTTTCATTTAACTTAAATCCATTAATCATTTTGATTAATTCCGCAATTTTTTTCTTATAGTATACCATAATAATCAAGGCCTAATTTATCATTTTTACCTATGCATGTGATATAAATTACATATTAGAATTCCAAATTATTTGAGGTTTATAAGATAAAATTAAGCATTACTAACTATTGAGATAAAATATAAATTAGGATTCCTACCTGAAAAGAAAGGATTCCTAACATCCCAAAATAATTCCTCTATTTCACAAAAAAAAAAACCCTCTATTACAAAATATATGCTAAATATACTAAATATTATTTAAAAGACCCAGGAAATTTACTAAAGACCCCTCTTGAGGATCGATGAAGAGGCTCCATTTGAATTTTTTTTTATCATTTTCTGTCTTTTCTCACTTGCCAAATTACTAAGAAGACCCTAGGTTAGTTTCTAGCCAGTACTTGCCCTTGAGCCCTTTTTTGTAATTATCCTTTCCTTTCACATAAATGTTATAATAAATCCTATCCCCCCTTAATTATCTAGAATTGTAACATCTCTTCAGGCATTTTATATTCATATGAAAAGTAGAGTAAACTTAGTTTTTGTTTAAGTGCTACACACTCTAAGGAGGAAACAAAATTGAAGCTATTGCACCTGTCTATGTACAAACTAATATTTACTATTTATTGCTAACTTTAGGGCATATGCTCAATCTTAATAGTATAGCCTTTTAAAGATGCAACACATTTAAAATCATAGTACCTTCGAAATTTCCTACGTATCAAACAATTTAATTCAAATAGAAAATTGTTCAATGAAGTAGATTTCTGAACCCCGACGCGTCAGCGCGGGCCGATCCACTTGTTTTAAATGATGTGAAAAAGGAATACAGAGCATCTCCAGGTACTCACCATTTTTTTACACCAATTTGGTGCAAAAACAGAATCTTTAAGGAATATTTCTGCACCAAAATTTTTTTCACTCCAACATATTGCACCAAATTGGTGTTCTAATTTTTTAACTTTTTATTATTATTTCTACTTTTGGAGTATGATTACAGATTTACCCCTATCAAACTCAGGTCATTCCTAAATCCTATTTCAATTTAAGTACATTTTTCTTGATTTTTTATATTATTTATTTATTTATTTTATAAATAATTATTATTAATACATTTTACAATATATATATATATATATATATTTAATATTAGTCTCATTTTAAATGTCTAAATGAGATTTCTCAAACAAGATATTTTCTATATTAATTTAAATTTAAATAATAAATTTATTATTAAATTAAATAATTATTATCACTTCAAAATTATTAAAAAGATACCAAAGTAATTAATATAAAAGTCAAAGGACCAAATTATCATTTAATAACTTGGTCCCACTCATTTTTGTGTAATACTATTCATGACACCGAATTTTTTATCTCGAACAAATACAAATGATGCTTTTGTTGGAGTTGATTTTTTGTGTTTTTAATACCAAATTGGTGATTTGGTGGTACGTTGGAGATGACCTAAAATTTTATTTATGCAAAACTATGATAAAGAGACAAAGAAGAGATTAGCCAATGAAAACCTTGTATTCTCCCTCCAATGGCCTTTTGTTTTTCTTTTCTCTTCAATCAAGAACTTTATGGTAAGCATATAAGTTGATTACCTTACCAACTCCACCGATAATTGCACAGTTTTCTCTGTTTATATTGTACAATCCGAATTAAGATTATTATTTTCACGTGTTAAAAGCTTGGGATAATCATAATGTAGTACTACTAGTTTGTTTTGTATTTTCTATTAAATTAATTATTAATTAACTAAAATTGAATGAATCTTATCATACTCGTAAGGACTGTCACTTATCAGTAATTACTCCCCCAAGTCCCAACCTCCCCTCAAAATATCTTGACTTCTCTACAAATATCTTCGTCCTTTTATCACTAATAATACCAATTCAATTACATTTGGACCGAATCTCTAAAAAGCGACACGTGTCCCCGACAGGTAGGAAAGGCTACCTTTTTTCCCTTTTCTTTTTTTCGATAATTTTTTATTTGCAAATGGAAGTTTCAAGTTTCTTTTGTTGATACCTCCAAACTCAAAAAAAAAAAAAAAGTCAAATAGAAAAATCAGCCTATGAGATTTTAAAAAACTCCACTAGACTACGTGTCATGTTCTTGTTCGTTCAGTAGGACACGTTTTATAATGTCTAAAATTCTTGTGGTTGTAGGCGATTCGTCGTGGTCGATGCCTTTTAAAGCCACGTGTCCAGTTGGTTTGCCTAGCCTAACCACGTCAGATAATAATAATCTTTTAATTTTCTATACAAAAAGGGGCGTGGAAACCGGAGACATCGGCGGCTTAAAACTTACTACTAGTACTCATACTAATAGTATTAAGCGGCTTAGCCGGTTTTAGCGTGATGATGAAACAACGGCTGTCTCCAAAAACGCAGAAAGCGATTAAATTTTTTTTTTTAATTTTATTAAAACCCGAAACCCTAGATTACGAAAGAATCAAGTCAATTTTTAAAATCTACAACACAAAAATATTTTATTTTTGTTTATTAATTTCCTTTCAAAAGCCAAGCCTAAGCTTTAACCAATTATGTTGATTAATGAATAATTTTCATTTGATTAATTAGGTAAGAACAAGATTAAGTGGGGGCATCCTTCATTTACTCTCCCCCACATTAACTTATTTAAATCGCTAAATCGCTCATCTTTCGTCTGCTCCTGCTCCAGATATTTTTTCCGCTCTTCTTCTCCTTCTTCAGCTCCCCTAGCTCCTCCAGGTACCGTTTTCTTTGTCTCCTTAAACGAAACAGATCTCGTTTTTTCCCCAATTTTCTTATTTTTCTTCGTTTATTTTTCATGATTCAGTTAAAATCTTCGTAATCAGATCGTATTGGCTTTTTAGTTTACGTTCGGCGTTTTGTTTTTTGTTATGAGCTTGCACAGCTTTGAACGTGAATGCCGATTCGTTTAC
This sequence comes from Corchorus olitorius, assembly GCA_001974825.2. Lineage (NCBI taxonomy): Eukaryota > Viridiplantae > Streptophyta > Magnoliopsida > Malvales > Malvaceae > Corchorus > Corchorus olitorius. Next base: position 83,176 of record AWUE01022526.1, on the reverse strand, counting down.
CTTGAAGTAATTGTTATTTGAGAATTTTACGTGCTGTAAATTTGTTTTGATTCCCAATTGTTACTTATGGAGGTAAAAATATGTTTCGCTGGCTTTTTTTAGGTAAAAATAAAATCCTTTTGGTTACTGAGAAAATAATGGAAAAAGAAAGCCAGCTGAGAATTGTTATGATTATTGAAAACTTTTCTAATATAATCTGTTTACGACATACTTAATCAAGTTTTATCGGTAACGATGCGGAGAATGGATTGTTTTAAGCCTAGGTTGAAATGCTGTTGAAAATTCTATCCCTAACATTTTCTCTCGTTATTACTACTTATTTTTCAAAATTGTTTCTTTATTGCCGCAGGAATTCTGTCGTTTTGGACTATTTTCAAGTGAGATTCAAAGCAAATTAGCTTTTGGCTTCGAGGTAAATTTTTATAATTATTCTTAAAGTTTTTATGTGTGCTATATATTATATTTTTTTTTAATTATCATCTCCAGCCGTTTTCTGAATAGTGCTTACAATTACTACAGTTTGCCTTTCTTTTAACTTTGGTTGGGTTATTGCAAAGCAATTATATCACCTTAGCTTCAATTTTACATTTTGTATCAGCGAATAAGCTTAGTCTTTTTACATTGAGATGCGAAATATGTCTTAGCACAGGGGTTTTTCACACAGTTCTTATTTTTTTACAGATCAACATTCCATTTAATTTTGTACTTGTACTATATTTTATGTTTTCACTGCTGGAGAATCATCATTATTAGGAATAATATAAGGTGCATAGCGTTAGTCCATGGTTCTTAGAATCAAACGATCATAGAAAAGCACATAAAATATTGTTGTAATGGCTGTGTCTTTTTGGTCAGGCTAGATATTGTAACATATGCAATTACTATTCATTAAATATTTGTCCCAAAACTTAAATATTCCTTTCCAGAGAGGGTTCATGATTAACAAGAATACTTTGTTTGCATAAATTTCATGTCTAGATTAACTGTATGGTTCTATATGCCATGTGTGCGTGTTTTTTAAAGCATGTTTGTTAATCCAACTGATTTTGCCTCTATTAAGTTTCGTTGATATAGGAGGAGGTAGAAGGGTTGGGATGGTCAAATGACAAGTTTTGTGTTTGTGCATGTTATTCAGTTTCCTTGTGTTGCTTTTCCGATGATGTACTCTCTTCCTTGGAACTAGTTACAGCTACCAAAAAGGATACAAGCATGGTGTTATGTATTAAAAGAACTTGGGAATATATTAAAAAAAAAGGAATTTGGTATTTAGAGGCATGGGGCCTCTCATATGCCTTGGCTTTTTCCTAACATACTCATATGGATACTAGTATTAGTTAAATTACTCATACTTGGTATTTGTATTGGAGATACACCCTTTCTGATAAGCATTGTCGTTTCAAATTTTATTTTTCATTTTAAGTTTAAGCATTTTTGTACTTGTAGGTATCATTTGGTAAAGTGAAAATTTCGAATAATGTCAAATACTCATTATATATATTTATAATTATAATTGAAAGTTCTTGAGCTGCATTCTTATTTTGCTTGAAGTAGAATATATGTATGTTACATGAAGAAAGTTTCTTCATTGGATTTTAGGGGAAATTTGCTATATTCTACATAACAAGTAGAGGAGTGCCTTGTTGCATATCCTTATCAGTCTTATCTCCTTTCAATCAAGTAATTGGAAATTAGAGTAATTTATGATGTGCCAGTCTTGAACAGTCATTCTTAACCACACGAGTACAGTTATTTTCCTTTGCAAATTTCTGGAACTAATTTTTCACCATCAACTTGCAAGGCTTTCTTCTTTTTTCTCTTAATTTAGTGGCTTTCCGTCCACCTTAATAACCCAGTTTTTTTTCTGACTTAATTCGATTGAATATTGCTTCGCTAGATCTACATTGGATTTTTCTATAATGTACAAGCAATTCTAATATGGTCCTTAATCAGTGATACCTTTTCATTGAGGTATTTATTTTTAGTTTTCATTGTACCTATTGAAAAATTTTGGTATTCGATTAGCTATAGGGCCAAATAGAAACTATCTTAAAATATTATGCATGGTTCTATACAACATTTAGATGCATTTCTCCATTTCACATCTTTGAAGTTCATACTGATATATTATCAGCCTTTTTCTAATAATTAATTTCTAACTAAGTATTTCACCATCAACTTGCAAGGCTTTCTTCTTTTTTCTCTTAATTTAGTGGCTTTCCATCCACCTTAATAACCCATTTTGTCTGACTTATTCCACTGAATATTGCTTCACTAGATCTACATTGGATTTTTCTATTATGCACAAGCAATTCTAATATGGTCCTTAATCAGTGATACCTTTTCATTGAGGTTTTTATTTTTAATTTTCATTGTACCTATTGAAAATATTTGGTATTCGATCGGCTATAGGACCAAATAGTAACCATCTTAAAATATTATTCACGGTTCTATACAACATTTAGATGCATTTCTCCATTTCACATCTTTAAAGTTCATACTAATATATTATCAGTCTTTTTCTAATAATTAATCTTGATGGAAAAAGCAATTATACTGTTTTGAAATCAGTGTTTACCTTTTCACGTGCCCATCATTCATAACTTCATTTCTTTTGAATTTGTATCTCATATTTCAGTTTACCATCTTCTGGTTAATTTAACTATCTAATACCGTCATGCGGTTCATACTTTTTCCTTTAGTCTATCTTATATTTGGATATGAGAAAGTTCAGTATGTCTGTGCTTGTTTGAATTTGTCATTTTAGTTCCACAATTTTAACAAGTCAGTATGAGAAACTTTTTATATTTTAGACATGAGAAAGTTTTTGTGACAAAATGGTGAGACCAAACAAGTTTTTAATGAACAATTCATATAGCAGCTAAGCATTGTTGCCATACACCTTTAATGACATCCGGCTTTATCAGATTTTGTAAACTGTTATTGGCTCCAATAATACCTGTTAAGATTTTCATCAATGTTCTAGTTCATAATGTTTAAATAGTCATGCTTAAGTCTTATTCTATCAAATTTTGTTGATAATTGCAGGGAAAAGTAGAAGTTTGTTGTTATTTAAAACAGGTAGCATAATAATAAGTATCTAAAAAGTTCTTTTTTCCATATCTATCTATATATATAGTTTTTTGGCACCAAATCTATCTATCTATATTTAGCCAGTACTTTTTGAATTGTTTGCAGCTATTCCATCTTGAATCTGCAACGTAATTGATGTTTCTTTCTTTTGGCTGGAAATAATAATTGAAGTTTAATTGATATTATAAGTAGCATGTGGTTATTGGAATAGCTTGCACCTAATTTATTTGAATCTGTTAGATATTTAGAAATAAATTGAAAAATATAATTGAAGTTTATTTTGTTGTTCTGGTTAAGAAGACGAAACTGTTTATCCGCCCTAAATACTCAACTATTCCTTTTTTTTTTTTCGCACCAACTATTCCTTACTGTTTAAAGCTGCTCATCCCAACCATCTAGTACAACTCGTTTAACAAATGTTATGCAAGTCATCACAAAATCATGAACTTAATTTGGGGGGGATGGCAATTTTGGCATTAAGTTTAGTATTGATTTTAATCATGCTTCTTATTTTCCTAAGAAGTCTTGATCCAAATATTTTCTTAAATAATTATTATGTTAGCTTATTTAAAGTTTCAAAATTGTTCAAGCTATAGCTTACCTCTTTTTTGAGGATGAAGAATTATATTCATCAAGATCGCCAATCACTACTTTGAGATTCAGAATGCATATTAGAGATTAGGATACAGTTGAATATGAGGTCAAAATTGCATGAATGGATGTGCACTAACCTAAAAGATAATGGTGATTAGGTATACCAGATAATGTGTGACTGATGGGCTGTTTTTGTATTTCTTCCTCAAGGCATCTTTGGAAATATAGCTTCTAACTGAGCAAAAAGATTAATCTAGCTGGTTAGTTTTGGATTAAGGCTTACATTAGTTAAGTTGTAGAGAGGCAGGCAATGGATTGTAAGACATAAGTTGCATCTAATTGTCATTGATGCACATATGCCTACCCTACAAATCTGTCTTTTCTCAGATAAAAGATAAATCTTATAATATCCAGGCAAGTCTTAGATATGGGAGGACACATGTCAAATCTTCTAGTGGCTCTGATTTAGTATGTGTGTCTTGCAATTGGCAGCTTTAATAGATATATATAAAGCTGTAATACATTTAAGCATACTTCAAGCTAAATCTTTCTCTCACAGCCTTACGGTGGCCCTAGCACCATAGAAATGAAACCCACCTCTCATCATGTGTTGGAATTTTAAGGAAAGCAAGAATTTTGAGGAACAAATTATAGAAGCTAATTACTTTTTAATTTGGGGGGTTGGCAATTTTGGCATTAAGTCTAGTCTTGATCTAAATCACTCCGTTAGCTTATTTAAAGTTTCAAAATCTTTTCGAGGATAAAGAACAATATTTATCAAGATCACAGATCACTACTTTGAGATTCAGAATGCATATTAGAGTTTAGGAACAGTTTTCTTAAATATTAACTCCATTAACTTATTTAAAGTTTCAAATTTTTTTTGAGGATGAAGAATAATATTCATCATGATCACAAATCACTACTTTGAGATTCAGAATGCATATTTGTGATCAGTATACATGAATGTGTGTGTACTATCCGAAAAGATAATGGTGATTAGGAAATTTGATAATGCCTTGTAGGATGAGTACAGAGTATCAATAGGCAGAGTGAGATTTTGTAGAGCATGGTACATTCCAGATAATGTGTGTGATGGGCTGTTTTTTGTATTTCTTCCTTGAGGTATCTTTCGAACACAGCTTGTAACTGAACAAAGATCTAGCTGGTTAGCTTCGAATTAAGGCTTACTTTGGTTGAGTTATAGAGAAGGCAGGCCATGGATTACAAGACATAATTTGTTTTCTAATTGTCACTGATATACATAATTACATATGCCTACCCTATAATTGTATCTTTTCTTTAAGCGGATAAAAGCTAAATCCTATGATATCCAAGCAAGTCTTGGATATGGGAGGGCACAGGTCAAATCTTCGAGTGGCTCTGATTGCTTTGATTTAGTATGTGTGTCTTGCAAATAACAACTTCAATAGATACAGAAAGTTGTAATACATTTCAGCATGAGTCATGCTGAATTTTTCTCTCCAAGCCTTACGGTGATCCTAGCACCATAGAAATGAACACACCTCTTATCATGTATGGAATTTGAAGGAAAGCAAGAATTTTGAGGAACAAATCATAGCTCATTTAATTTTTATATCTGTATGTTAGAAAATATCCCTTGCTGCTTTAAGACTTCTTCTTCAAGTCCTGCTAGTTAATGTGTTTGGGTGCATCAAGAATCTTGAAAGGTTTATGCACAAATTATTATTTTTCTCTCTACATTAACATATGGGTATGAGTTATCTGCGTATGCTTTTCTTACTTTACTGTATTACTTGTTTGCTTTGATCCTTTTTCATTTTTGTATGCATGATTATGTCTCTTGAAGAACTTGATGAATAAGCCTGTCTCCATGTGCATCAAGTTTATTACTTGGATAAGGTGTATGTTAGATAGGGATCAAACATGGGTACTACCAAAACTAAATAGGGTGGGATTAACATTGGAGTACAATGAAACTTTGTTCCTGCTATAGCTTGTTTAATTTTTACTACCTCTGCAATATCTCATTTAATTTTTATTTCTAGTATTTTTTTTAAATATGCTGCAACCCTCCTCCTTTTTCCGGGCTTGGGACCGGCTGTGGTTGCAGAGGTAGGTATTTAGTGCAGCCACAGGCGGAGTTATTGCAGCATATGCTTCTAATTCCTTGTTTTGCAAACTCTATGGCATTTTTATTGGGCTGTGAACCTTGGCATGCTTGTTTGCTGTCCACTGTCCTGTACTTTGCTCTGACACTTGCTGGTACTAAATGCAGCCTGAAGTTAGTTTTACGGCCCAACATTGCTACGGTAACTGTGTATCACGGTAACTGTGTATCTTGGTTATTGAAGTGCAAGTTTCTTAGGATAAAAATCAGTGCTAGGTTTTAAGCCATGTATAAAATACTTTTCCGTCTTCAGGTTGGGCAGTAAACGAGAAAGACAATCCAATCTTTTTAACATTCTGAGATTGCATTATCATCTTATTCATATAATATGTTTAAGTCTCATAAAATCGGTTTGCGTTATGATCATTGTAAATATTCATTAAGTACAGGAGAAATTTGTTATCACCTTGTGTTCTATAGTTTTGGCAACATGTAAAAACAAGGCTACTTTCTTTTGCATAGGGTACCCTGAACTCATGGTGTTTAGATTGTTATAATCCCTTTCATAACACAGGTCATTATATCAGTTCTTTCTCAACTACCTTTGAAGGAGAAAATAAAGTGACATAAAAATTTCTCCTTATTTATTTATCATTTGAAAATCGAGTTCCAGTAAATCTACCATAAGTTGTCTTTTGTATGTCTTGTTGGTGATGCTTCAATAGTTCATATTCTCCATCGTAGGTTAACCTATCTAAATCTCATTATCATTCTGAAGCACCCTGTTGCTGTCATATATGTTGCACAAGGACAAGTACATTTAGTTTTTTCATCTTAAAATTAACTAAAATGAGTGTAACTGCGACCTTGATTGCCAGTTGCCTTTTAAGACAAAAAGGTGAACTACACACAGATACCACCTCTGTTTTCTCTCTCTTTCTTTTAATATATATTTCTTTATTACACTTAATTTATCTTTACATAACTAGCTGTTTTTGTTGATCATCACACACATGCTAAAATTCATTTGTTTAATCATTTCAAACCATACTGTTTTGTTGAATGATTGGTGGTTTAAACATACCACATCTTACTATGGGAAGCATAACTTTTGGACCCATGAGCTATTTGCTGATAGAAGTGAAGTGACATCCAATCATCTCACTTTGATGCATTCTGGTTTTGCTAGTGCAGTTGCAGTCTGCTGTAATTACGATAATAAAAATTGGAGGTCAATTTGTGGCAAAGCTATTAGAATTTGATCAGAATATTCTATCATATGGAGGAGAGTATACCCCAGTTTTGCAGCTCCCGATTGTGTCTCGTAGTTCTGTTGCTGTGGCTGGCTTAGCTGGAGATGGACAGGCACATGTGAGTCCTCCCCGACGCCTAGACCATTTGTGAGAAGGGAGTCTCTATTTGCACCATTCACATCCCTTGTTCCATAAACCTGGTATGTGAAACTTTTCTGTTGAGGTTGGTTTTTAGAACATCTCATAACTGACTAAAGTTTAATGGTTGCATCCTTTTAATCTTTCAATGATAATTGAGATTTATATGAGCCATTCAAATTTATACCTTCTTATATAATTCCATGTTTTCTTGACGAATTAGGTTTACCTTCTTATAGAGTTCCACATTTTCTTGATGAATGAGGTTTCCCTGAAATGAGACAAAGCAATTTAGCCACTTAAACTGAGAAAAAAGTGTAGTAAGGAGCTGAATGTATTGTTTTCAGGGTTCACCTTTCTGTTCAATTCCTGAATTTCATCCATTAAAATCTGGTCCTGTAGCAGTGGAGAGAATGTTATCGACAGATTTTGCTTTTTTCAAGCGTGCTACTTTGAACTTCAAAAACTGAGCATAATATGGAAAAAATAATTTCAAACCTTTTTCATACGAACACCACGAAGACTCATTTCCAATTGGCTCTCCAAATTCTGTAAATCTTTTACACTCAATCCAGAAAGTTCTTCACCCATCATTTGCCTGTTTTGGAGTACAGAAGCATAATATAGCCTATGAATTTGTATCTTAGACATTATAAAAGCTTTTCTTAGGCATTCACATGAGAAGCAATGGACTTATCATGCACTTTCTAGTCTTGAGGCTGTTCTTACTGTTGATGTATATGATGCCTTAAGGCTAGATAGGAAATCTGCCTTTCACAGTAAAGAGATTAATGTCAAGTTAATCTCTTGTGTATTTGTCTAAAATGAATAATTGTTCAATCTTCAAACATGTGAACCCTGAATAAATGAAATCCTTATTTCAGCTTTATAGAAAGAAAGAAAAAAGAGAAAGGAAACAATGTCCTGATCATAACTGCATCATAAATTATTGGTGAATAAATAGTTATAACAGGTCCAAGAAGAAAGAAGCTGTTGCTTCACTAAATTGTGACATGTAATTGGCTGAAAACAGTAGGTTGTTCGTGCTGAATTCAGACATGCACATACGGGTTAATTCTTGTATTCTGAAGAATTGCCTAATTGAAAAATGGTTTCTTGAATTGCAGTTGCTCATTGTAATTTTCCATTGAAGTTTTGATATGGTGAATATTTATCATAAAAAATTGACATACCTGTGATTCTCTTGCAGGTTTTGCAGTTGCTGTCTCAAAATTGCTGCCTCTCTTTGCCAGAACTGCAAAATTATGAATTTCATATGGTAAGATACACAGTTTGCAACTTTTATTGTTCAAGTATGAATATGCATATAAAAAAATTTTGTACTAAATTATTACAATAACCATTCATATATATTGACTTGAGAATCCTATAAACGACCAGCTACAATGATTGTTACAGAAGGACCAAATTTCTAGATCCAAGTTTCTTGCTAGAGAGGATTCTTTATATTGTAGAGAGAGTTCCTCAGAAGTTCAATTATGCTATTTTTGAGAACCTGAATCTGAGAGGGTGGTTTTGGATTTGGTTTGCTATATAATTGTGCGAATAAAATACTCATACTATGTAGAAATTAGTTGAGTTTCAGTATATCTATGACTTTGAAAGAGTATACAAAGATGAATTTCAAATTCACCAACTAGGGATCCAAGAAATCCATGAATTAGAAACTACTCATGAAAGTCATGTTTACATGTGCTTTTGGCCTACTTTGAGGCATATAATAAGAGATGGCTTTCCCAGAAAATTAATGAAGTCTCTAGGCAAGAGGGTAACTATAAGGACTTTTTGGTAAATTTTCAGGTAATTTCCTGTTGAAAAGTTAATATGCAGAATGAAACATGAGACAAAGAGAGCATGTTTTTTTCTGTCATCAACCCTTGGAATGGAGATTTTTCTATGGTGAATTAACTTCTTTAAATTTCCATGGAGAAGCTTTGAGCCAGATTCAAAAGCTTCATCCTGTCTATTATGTGGGTCCAAATTTTCTTCAAAGAGTTAGATAATACAGAAGAAATATCCCATTGGCAGCAGCTTTTTAAGTTAAGGAAACATCTTTCATGCACATAGTAACTTACATAGCGAACTGCCATGTTTACTAGCAAAGTGTTTTGATCTTGACAATAGGATGAGATAATTTGTAAGGTGTTTTTTTTTTTAAAAAATAAAAAAAACCTTTGCAGGTTGAATCCATGGGTATTTATATGAGGTATTGCTTTGTTACATCATTAGATTTTTACAGTATACTAATCTTCTAGAAACCAAAACTCAAAGAATTGACTTTATGCAGTAAATTATAGTTGGAGCTTGGCTTCTAGAACTTTATGGTACATAAAATAAATGTGTAATTTATACATACTACTAAATGACTGCACGATATTATCATTCTTCTTGTCATTTGGAAGGTATCTTGCTGGTCTGAACCTAGACCTGCTAAAACTGTTCAATTCTCTATGCATCAGTTGTGCTATATTAGCACTCTCAAGTCACACCCTCCCTTTCAGTTTTTATTTTTTTTAAATCATTTCCTCTTTAGATAGATAGAATGATGACTAGGCTTGTACATTTTCTAGACATCATCTCATCATGATTTTTTCTTTTTATATCAGTTGCAAAAAAATGTTTTGCTGGCCCCAATTTGTTTTGCTTGATATCATCCAATTTATGTTTTATTGGTTCTGTATCCAAATCTAGGCTGTAGCTATGAGAAAGACAGAGTCCTAGCATGGAAATTCAGCTTATGCATGCAATAAGATCATTCCAACAGCCAGAAGAGTTCAAGGTAAGTAATTTCTTTCATCTCCCCCCTTGCCTCCCCTCCTCAATATTTCATAAACCCTAAGACCTCAAACCAATGTCTACCTGCAACATTTTGCATCAGTACCTTTTATCCATTTCAAGCTGGAAAAGAAAATAAAAAAAAGGTTTGTTGCTCTACTTGTCCCTTTTTTTTTTTGGCAAAACAACATATGCAAAGTTTTGAATGTTAAATTTTTCACATCATATTTCTGGGTATGTACAAAGTGTTGAGTTTGATGTCACAGTTAAGTACCAACTCAAATTTGAGAAATACTTTTTTTTGGCCAAAATTTGAGAAATACTCAAACATATCTAATATATCATATAATATAAAATTAGGGTATTTAACTATTTTTTGTTTTTGATGAAATGCATCTTTTTTAAGAACTATCCACTCCTCTTTATGAAAACTACCCACTCTTTTCTGAAAGAACTACCCCTTTTTAAGCATCTAGCTTCCTCTCTCTCATATTTTCACCCCATTTCTGGTTGTGCCATAATTTAGTGCTTTTAAAATTTTGGTCCATTTAGTGAAAACCCTGCAATCTTACCTTTGCTCTTTTCTGCAGGCTAAATGCATGCAAGTTCATTGATACTAAAACTGTGTATTGTGCATGCTCTGAAGGAAAAATCGAGGATCAAGTACCGAACAATACCTTGACTTCAGAGGTTGGGTTCCCCAGTTGCTGTTGTTCCTCCTTTGTTTTGTTGTATCGCTCGATTACTGATCGCATGCTGGTAAGAGAAAATTTGAATTGCGTCAGACATTTTGTATTCGAAACAGTTACACCAGAGGGAAGAAAAGACTGATAAAAATGATGATAACTTTCTGAATCGCCATAGCAGGGTCTAAAAGGGTATTATGGTAGATTTTTTCAGTTTCACTGCTTTCGCCCTCTCTTTCTCTCTAAAATCTCATCTTTTCACAGTGAATCTACAATGGAAGGATCTTACAAAGTGGGGGTCTTATTACTCAATGATGGCTTCCTTCCAGAAAAGTAAGCCAGCTAGTGAACAGAGCAATTGAAGTTTCAATCCTAAAAGTAAGTTTCTTTTTGGTTAAGTATGAAAGATAAAGTTTTGACTAGTCTGAATGATTTCTTCCCTTCACTCTCACTTAAATCTTGTACTTGGCTGTTCAACTATAACATCTGAAAAGTATACAGATTGTGTGATTCACTGATTCTTTACACATTTATGAGCATTAATGACACTGCTTTTGCACTTCATGACCTCAATGTTAGAGTGTTCTTAGCTATTTAATCAAGGTTTTCCATCTTTTAAGCTGTTGCTTGCGAAGGTGTTTATAGTTTTATGGTGTCACCATGTTTTCACTAGCCATCTTATCTTATTCCATGGAAATCGTATGTGCATACTAATTATTGTTATGATCACGCATTTTAATCAATTTTTCTGAAAGTTACCCATAGATGTGCCTCAGTGCAAGCAAGTAAATGAAGGAGGTTTCAGGTTTAGAAAATGAATTTTGATCAATTGTATCTTATGACTATGGCATTGTCTTAAAAGCAGTAACTTACATAAGACAGAATTTTTTTTATGACATATCTATCTTTGATGGATATGGCATTGTCATAAATGAACATGAATTGCTTTATTATATACCATGTAGAAGAATTCCAATCTCTCTACAAGCTTAATCAAGTTGCTTGACAACTCCATGAATCCTGCATTTGAGAAAACAGATGTGGGTTTGGGGGCAAAAGGGGATGATCTGAAAATGGGTCAAGATGCAGAGATTCACTAAGTTGTCAAGCAAATTTGTTCAACCTTGTAGAGAGACTGAATTCTTCCATTTGATATATATTTAAGCAATTCATGGTCATTAATAAATTGCCATCAATAAATTAATGTTCTTATGCATAGTTTTTAATCCCAATAACAAAAAGGTCATGGTAAGTTTTTCAATGATGAAAGTGCCTATATGAGCCCTGGTTTTATATACTTCTGTGAAGTGCCTAACTTATACTCAATAAACTTTTTGATCATCATAACTTACAGTAATTACTCCTTTATGTTTCTCTATCAACTTAATTTCCTGCATTTTGGTAGTTGCCACTTTCTAGGATGGCAATCTGTCATAGCATGCTTTTCTGACCAGCTTTTTACTAGAGAATTTTGGACCCTTCTTTCTGGTGTGAGAGCTTTAAGGCTCCGCTTGGTAAGAAGGAAAAGGAAAAGAAAGCACAAGAGTAGAAGGAAACTTTTTCAATCTAATGGTTGAGCTAAAAAAATAACACTTGTGGTTGTTAATCCCAACAATTAGATTGAAAATGTTCTCTTCCACTTTTTATCTATCTTTCCTCTTTACCTTCTATCAAACGGAGGGGAATGTTAATAGGATCCTGAGGGTTCAGAATAATGCTCTTGTCCAGCTTAGCAAGGAACTATCTATTAACATTAAGACAACTTAAAAATGCTTGGCTGAAACACATTATGGAATTACAAGATTTGTCTTTTATGTTGGATTTGCCTCATAAATAATTAGAGGAATTACTATGGTTTCATGATCATAATGAGATGTTTATTGTCTTCATTTGGTGCTCAATTACTTGAGCTCATGTATTCAATAAATAGAGTATGGTGTTCTACATTCAGAATTTCTTAGAAGATTAGTAGTACTTTATTGTGATTAGCAAGTTCATGCTCGATATGATCTAGAAAAGTTTGAAAATGATTAAACAACAATTATTAACTTTTTTTGGCCATAAAAGTATTAACTTGATTTCAATAATGAGTTGATAGACCACCTGTAGGGTTTGAAAAACTACTCTTTCTATCCCAAAATGTGTCCTATATTGACTTCTTTTTGTTAATTAAATTCATCTTTAATCATTATTTAAAAAAAGATGTGTGCAATCAAAATTTTAAAAACTATGTTATGAATATGTTAGGATTTAGGTTTTCCAAATCTAATCTTAGAACATCTATAAAATTATAATTTTGTGAGAATTAATATGACCGGCCTTGGTGTTGATTAAGTTTTGTAGTCTATGTAGCCTACAACTATGTTTGTCTTAGAGGTGATTTAAGGGCTTGTCGACTAAAAGAGTCAATACAGTACAAACATTATGGGATAAAAGGGGATAAAAAGATTAGTAATGTTTGGTTAGAGTCTTGGAGGAGCTTGGAAAGGTTTAGGGCTCAATTCTCTATCAACCCCTCCAAAAGATCATAATTAGGGAGTGCTCGTTTAGAGGGGTTTAGCCCACCTTCCTCCCACTTCCCCTAAAAAAAAAGCGCTTCTTGCCCACTTCTTGAAAAAATTCCAACCAAGCAAGGGGTGATAACTATTATGTTTGTTTGGGGGAGAAGAGCAAGGAAAATGGGTAGAATGACAAATCTCTTTCTTTTGCCCAATTTCTTTGTTTGTGAGGAGGAAAAAAGATTAGGGAAAGAAATTAGGGAGATTTATAACCCTTTTTTTTTCCTTCCAAATCAATTTCCTATAAAAAAATATATATTATTGGAAGGAAAATTATACAATACATCGTTGATGGAGTTAAAAGTAATTAAAGAATAGAGTATATATTATCTCCTAACCTACTTGTAGAGTTTAAAATTTACACTGATTGTGTGAAATAATTATCTTGTTTAGACCCTTATTATTAGTGGATATCAAGAAAATGACTTCATTTGATAGATTGGTGAGATTGCTCCTGTCAGATTGAAGGTGAGATTAGTTAGTATATATGTGAGATTAGAATTATAATGGTGAGGTGAGAATGAAATGCGTTTTGTAAGAATAGTGGTGATGGTGAGGTGGAAATTTGAAATGACGAAAATGGATGTTGATTAATAGAGATGGAAAAGATTAGGATTCAAAAAGGATTTAAAAAAAAATTGGTCAATGCGGGAACAAAAATTCCAGTATCAATGACACGTTGGCAACGAGCAAACTGGCAACTTATGCCAAACGGGTCATGGGGAGAAATGATCAGATGTGATTCTCTCATCACGTCATTCATAGGAGTAACCACTAAAATTGTGTAATATCAAATAACTCTTAAAATTTAGACCCAATTTTAGTTCAAAGTTTAATCCCTGTAAAAAAAATTATATATGTAAAGTATAAGTCTCCAAAATTAAGATCTTATTGGGGAGAAATTATTAGGTGGATCGGGTTTATTACGTCATCCGTGGTCTCGACCAATAAGATTTTGACAAGTCAGATTCCTTCCTAAAATTTAGGCACGAATTTAGAACCAGGTTTAGCCCCTAGTTTAACCAGATGAGATTTACAGGGTAAATTCCTAAATTTAGGACATTAATTAGCTAGGGTTTTAGAAATTGTAGAAAGAAATCTGACTTGTCAAAATCTTATTGGTCGGGACCACGGATGACGTGGTGGACCCGGTCCACCTAATAATTACTCCTTATTAGGATAGGGTTTTAGAACATTTCCAAGTTGTCACCATATTAGTGGTTGGTCTTATGGATAACGTGGTGTGTCAATCCCAACTAATAATTTCGAAATCCTAAGAGGCCATTCAACACGCTTTGTAGGCTTAAAACGTGTTGTCTGGCCTTCCATGAAGCCTAAATCAACTTTCGGTGTCTCTGTTTAGTATAGGGTGATCAGAATAGCATTTTTTGATAATTCATTTTTCAATAATCACGCATCTACTTTGATTTTAAAAAAATGAACATGGATCAAAATCACTGAGATAATGACATCACTACCTTAAACAACGATCTAATTACAATCCAAAGTGGTGGTCAAGTTTTATCAATGAATATATGAGTGATCTATTAAAGTTGGGAGACTTTATTGATTTGCCCTCCTTTGAGCAGCGATAATCCCACATTTTTCTCTAGATTTTGTCTTTATTAAGCATATTCCTACTATTCACAAATCATTCAACGCCTTTTACTTTGCTCGGTAGCTTTAAGCCCTCTTCTCTATTCCATCTCAGTTCAAAGGGTTACATTACTGGTAAAAAAATCAAAGCATTGCGTTTGGTTCGTGGAAAGTAATGGAAAAGTGTGGTAAGTTAGATAGGAAAAATAACTTTCCCATGTTTGGTTAGAGGAATCTAATTTTAGGTGAGAATGTCATTCCCATCACTTTACCACTTGAGTAGAAAAATGGTGGGAATGGCATTCTCATCTAAAAGGGTGGGAAAGTTCACTTTCCCAGGAAAGTGTTACTCTTTTTCCCTTATCTTTCTCTTATATTCTCAAAATTTAATAACTTTCCCATGTTAACCAAACATGGTAATCCTATTCCCACAAAAATAAAAAATTATACTTTCTCACTAAAATAATATTTCTAGGAAAGTAGTGTGAATGACATTCCCACATGATACCTAAGATACCACAAACCAAACATACCCTAAGTGTAAAGTTATCCTAAATAGAAGTTGAGAGGATAAATTCTAACTGTTTTGATGTTTAACGATCAAAATAGGTACTAAGTATTTAATTTTTGTAAGAACTAAAACAAAGATGAGTTAAAGATTAAAATAACCACTCTTGAATAGCTTCAATCGTTTGGATAGTGAATTTGAAATCAAAGTTTTTTTTTTTTTTAAACTTTTTAGATAAGATACATGAATTCTATTATTCTAATCCTGAAAATTTTACATAATAAAGTGTATTTTAGGAATTTTATTAGATATTTTTTTTTGTAAATTTATATATTGTTTTGATTATGGATTAGCTATGCTTCCATTCTCCTTTGGTTGCATATAGTGCTTATGTTTTTTTTTTAACTGACGGTGTATTGTATAATTTGGCATAATATAATGTTTTTGAAGAAAGCATAATATAATGTTTATGTTAATTAAACTTGATACTTCACTTTTTTAAGTCAATTTTGGGATGCTCAACATAAAAATAATTGTGAGACAGTTGTTTGGACCGAGTTCGTCTAAATCAAGCTTAGGCCTTGAATCTTTATCTCCAACTAAACTCAAAAAATAATTTTAATTTCAGTCTTTTTTTTCCATGTTAATCCAATCTCATATTTAAAACAAGTTTTTTAATCAGTCCAAACATTAGATGGGTTTTTCATGAGTTCTTGTTGCCTCGTCCAATTCATCCATAATTGAGTTCCAAACGATTGTTTTTATCCTTTCCATACATTTGACGAAATCTAAGGAAAGATTGAACCTCAATACTAAACGAAACTAATTGTCGCACACATTTTTGTATACCCTTTCCCCAAGTGCGCCCTCACCAAATATTAGTTTTTCGAAAATATAATTGGATTATTATCTTATACATTGTTAATGTAAATTTGTTTCTTCTCGGGACCAAGAGGATGACACATGTCCATTTTTTAATATGAACTAGTTAATTAAGTAGTTGAAGTTTTCCTCTCAACTCAACTTGTGAAGAAAAACTTTACACTTACAATGTATGATATTATCAGATAATAATCCATTATAAAAGAAGGCAAAGTCGGAATTAGTAGGATGATCACATATCTTAAGATCCAATGTGCCTTTGTGTAACTCTCTCTCTTCCCAATTTCCCTAAACATGCTTGCGTCCTCCAATTAAGAGTTATGACTAGGCTTAATCAAGTTACCCTCAAAGTCCAACCATTACAACTTACAAGCACGCCATTTGGGCAAACACATTATTATATCCTACAATCTCGACATTCTTGAAAATTTGTAAGGACAATCATAAAAAAAAGGTAATGATCCTATACACTTTCCACATTATCTCACATGTATATTCTTTCTCACTACCTATGTACATCGACTCAAGTAGAATCGCTAAAATCCTTTGGTTTTCTTTTTCTTTTTGCAGGATTTGGCTCACTCGGGTTTTAAAAGAGTATGACTCATACGTGCCCTAGGCACTTTCTTAGTCTTTTTTTATCCTAATAATATAGGGGCTTGAGGAAAGGTAGAGCCCTTCGACAAAATGTAGGGGTAATGTTATTTCATGCATCCTCAAAGAGGTAATCTTCATGGATATTTTAAAATGTAATTAAGGTTTGTGTACCTATTACAAAGTTATAAAAAAAATTCTATCTGTAGATTGCATTTTTTTTAATAAAAAGAAGTTTAGATGAGGGGAGGTTGTCCTAATCCAACGTCAGGACATGCCACAAACCTCAAAGGGATTACAGTAGTACTTACAGATTACTTACTAACCAGGACTATTGGTAAAACTCGAACCGCAAACCTTTCAAGCAGAGGCCACTTAACTACAGAATATTTAGCATGGTAAGTATTTATTGTCCATGTCAAGGGCTTTGTGTGAATGTAATAAGGAGTAATTGAATCTTGTAGGTGTCAAGGTTTACATTTGTCTAGTTTAGAGATTCCATCCCACTTTATACTAAGGCTAGTTTGGCATTGCAATAATCATTTATAATAACTTAATTTGGAAAGGGATTTTTGAAATTGTTGGGAGAAAATAGAGAAAATAGATAAGTGTTTGGTTTGGTATTAGGTTGAAGAAGTGTTCTATGTGTTAATAAGTTATTTGTCGGTGGTCGAGGACACGTCACAAACAGAGTATGGATTTGCAGGAGATACTGGTGGAGCTGAAGACCGGAGCAGATTTCAAGTGAGAGTGTGGCAATAGTAGGTGGGAGCTTGGATTATAGTAGTTTTGGTTTTTGAGTAAAAGACAGTTTTTTGGATTATTACTCTGAGATGAAAAAAAATATCTCTTCATTCATCGACTCAAATCCACTATTAATTTATAATGGAGAGGCTAGGCTTGATGTTAAGTATATGTGTAATAAATGTGATATCTCGTAATTGGAAAAACACAAAATATCAATTAACAAGAATAACGTATGATGGAGTGATTTTATGGTGGAATTGATTTAAGACATCAATTCCAAGATTCATGGTAAAATGAAAAAATTAAGGAAATAGGGGTGTAAATGAGCCGAGTTCAAACATGAACCAATCGTGTTCACGAACATTTTGCTTGTTCGAGCTTAACTCGTGTTCGTTTAAAAATTTGATAATGTGTTTGTGTTTGTATTCGTTTATTAATGTAGTGTTCAAGTTCGCTTATTTTCAGCTCGTTTCAATGGACCTGTTCGTGAACAATAAACGAACGTGTTCACGAACACTAATGGAGTCTGTTCACGAACAAATTAAATTAGAAATATTTTATTAGAGATTAATAATTACATATTATTTCTAATAATATTTACATATTAAATAAATATTACAAATACTTATTACATATTAATAAATATTTAATAATTTTTCTAATAAAATCAAATATTATTTGAAATAAAAAAATATAATTATATAATAATAATAATAATAATAATTATAATTATTATTATTATTATTATAAACAAAAATAAACGAGCTATCAAACGAATAATAAACGAATATTAATCGAGCATGTTCGCGAACATAAGTGATCCGAACGCCCCTTGTTCGACCTTGGTTCCTTTATTAAATAAACACTAAAATTTTGTTTGAGTTCATTTGTTTATCTTATCAAACGAACATAAACGAGTACTAAACGAACATGAACACGAGCTATTCGTCGAACACTATTCATTTACACCTTTAAAGCAAATTGGGTTAAAAAGGTTTTGTGACTACGTGGGAAAAGGTTGAGATTAACCAACTATCTCCTGGTCTGAGACCTTACCACATCCTATGTCAGCTTTATCATACTATCAATAGCTAATGGCCTAATATGTGCGCTTCACTTTCATAAAAAAAACAGTGTAAACAACAGATATAATATCTAATAGTGAATAGCCCTACAAAATTATTTAAGTGATTTTAAGTCATTTAGTTTAAAAATACTTTTGAAACATAAAAACGCTTAAAATATACCTTTACAGGATGAGTTTTTGCCGTCAAAAATAACTTTTTATCAAAACCTATTTGGAATTGCATTTGAGGTGGAAAACAGTTACTTTCTTTCACCACCAAACTTATTTTCAAACTAACTTTTAATTTGTTTTTGACTTATTATATACATACATATATACCCATAATATTAATTTAGTTTGTAGCCAATCTACTTTTCTTGAAGATCGAGAGAATTTTTCCATATTGGTCATTTTCTCATTTTAACCCCTAGCAACATTAACAACATGTATATTCAATTAACTTTTATTGAGAACTGTGATAGCTAAAACTTATTACCATGAATCAATGACTAACATTTGAAAGAAAATGCATGCAGGCTGCAGTGCAAGTGCATGCTATCGCACTTGTTGTTTATTGATTTAATTAGCGGACATATAAATGTTGAAATTTTGTTTAACTATGATGTAAATCTATACTTCCATTATATTAAAACATAATTAAAAGGCATTTTTTTGAATAATTGAAGGGGTATATATAGTTATTGGGAGAATTAGATTTTTCTTTAAGGATGGATTCTAATCGATTATAGACCATTTCTTTTAAAGATAGTCAAAATTATATGAAGTGAAAATTTTTCTATATTCCTTTTTATCTTGTGTGTGTGTGTATATAATGATTCTTCAAATATATTTATATCATATATATGATTTTAGAAAGAGAAAGGGCTCCATAGACAGATTTCCTACGGATCACAAATTAGGTTGGCAGCAGTTAAGCAGCTAAAAAGAATGCTTAATTAAGAACCTCGTGCGAAAGGTTGAATTGGTTGTCATGACTGGCTTTCAGCCATGCATATCGAAGGAAAGCGTCCACTTGCTCTTAACAGTTTCAAAAGAATCTATAAAAGAATGGCTAAAGAGTGGGGGCTTCGAAAGTAGTAATAAACAAAGGGCAAGTGGTGAATCGTAAATGTGTGTTTGGAAGCGGGTCAATGTCAGCTATTTTCTTTGAGCAAGATATTATATTTAAATTAATAATGTATATATGTTAAGAATTCCTATGATTATAAGACGGATATGTTTCCACTTTTAAATTTCCATATAAGAATCTTAAAATAATTAATTATTATTGTGGTCCATAACCTTAGTTTATACAAATGGGTTAAGCTATGTTCTTGTAAAAGATTCATGCATGATCCTTTAATTTCTAGTATTATTGCTTCCTTCCTTTAATAAGGAAATCATATATGTATCATAAACATGATTAGTTCTTATCGCTTCTTAAGGGTCCATATAGTGCTAAAGACATTGAAAATAAAGTGAAAGCCTAACTTATCCATGACATAGAAATAGAATTCACTTTTCTATGGATATTCCCATGACTGCAATCTTTTAGGAAAAGTTTGAAGAATTTTCTAATTATAGATGATTACGACAGGGTTCTGTTATTTTGTTTCTTCTTTTTCTTCTTTTTTCTTTCTTTTTTCTTTCTTTCTTTCTTTTTTTTTGAAAAATTGAAATCGTTCTAACTACATTTTGAATGTTTCAAAGTTTCGTAAAGTTAAAGGTTGCAAATCTTTACTCTACCTTGTACCTTCTCGTATCAAAACTAAGAGATGTTTCCAAGGAGTTTCCCCCTTTAGGAAGAACATGCATGCAATGCATGCATGCTTCCGAACAAGTAGTAATAAACAAGGCTGACCTCTCGACCTTGGTGAAGCTCTCTCGACTCGCGATCTAGAATTTTGGGGTAGGAAAATTTCTTTTTTCCTAGGTTATTGTTATATCTACAAAACCCTAGATTATTGTTGCCTTGATTTTATTTACATCCGTACCACCTATGAACATAGAAAAAAACCCTAATATTCAGAAAACTCTAATGATGAAAACCTAGGACCTAGGAAAGAATTACAATATTCATATTAATTCTCAACATAGTACAAAACTAAACCTCGATTATTGTTATCTTGAATTGTTCTTTTTCTGCTGTTAGGTTATTAATATTCCCTGAAAACCTTTAGAAAACTGATCAGCATTATCTTGATCTCCTCCAATAAAATAAATAAAGGAGATATATATGGTATAATTCAAGGTGGAAAAGATATTATTGTTTATAATACTGAAACTTAAATTGAAAATGAAAAGTATAACCCTTTGTACCTAATTAAACATGTACATATAAAGCTTCTTTTCTTTATGATAAGGTAATTATATATAGAGTTTCTTCCATTTTCTAATCATCTCTACATAGTACTATACAGCAAATTTGAATAAATATATTTAAGAGCATCGTTCTTAATATTAACATATATTTACAAAAAATCATGAAGTAATCAAAAATTTTTTTGCTACCTTGAAGTAATCAAATTTTAAATACTTTCTTAAAGTTTTTCAATGCTTACATATATTAACCACTAAAAAGCTTTGATTATACTTTATGCTGAAATTTATCATTATTTATAATTTAGGGTTCTGAATATTCTTAGGCTTTGTTTTGTAATTTGATTGTAAACTGAGACCAAGAGAATATACTAGATATTTTTATCCTATTTTCATCCGACAACCTTCTAGCCTTATTACTGTTCTAGGAAAACATACTATAAGCAAAGAAAAAGATGTTTAATTGAAAAAGAAAGTTGTACTATAAGCAAAGAAATTTATAGTTTTCATCTTATCCTATTAATAATTAAGGATCCCATAATCTGAAATCGGTCACTTCCACATTTTGTACAATGTCAATCACATTCTTTCCTCTCCCTCCACCCCCACTATATATATATATATATTTTTTTTTTTTTTCTTTAAGCTTCCAAATGGAAAATCCCAGCAAAAAAAGATGTTCTTCTAGTTCCTCCTCCAAGCAAACAGAAGCAATCTGTTGTTGCTCTCTTTATATATACACCCCCCGTTTGCTTATAATGACCTCTTGATACCCATTTTGGCTTTGCCATCTTCTCTTCACAAGATGATCATAAACAATCAAACAGCTTCACCATTGTTAACTCATGATCACCAACAATTATCATCCCTAAATGATTTAGTGTATATGATTTATCTATATATATAGTATATACCCTCAATCCTCATCCATGGATTACTTAACCTTGCCACCAGTCCACCATGTCTCCCCAATTGGTAGCAAGACTTTTTAACTACACTAATACCCTATTTAATTACAATTATAGTATTGCAACTCTAAATTATATGCATATTCTATTTACAGGGGGGAGATTAATTAATTAGAACCAAATTTTTGTAATGCTTTAATTTTTTGAAAATATTTTAAGGCATTTTCATCTGATCAGGATAGGTTGGATCTCATCAAAAGCTAGCCAGTGCTCAAAAATCATTAAAATGTTTAAACTTTGTTTGAATCCATAAGTTTTATGATACATATAAATCAGTTACTCAATTTGATACTTAATGTTTTATAGCTTGTAATAGTTGCACTCTTTCTCATTTTACTCAATGAAAGTTTACATTCGTTTGGCCAAAAAATATTAATATACCTCGCTTAGTTTCGCTTATATATTCAAGCAAAAATGCATATAGCTTGGTTCACCAATTAATAATATATAGCCCTTCACTATACACACACACACACATATATATATATATATATATATATATATATATAATTAGTATTAAATACTAGACAGAGAAACTTTTGACAGTATATATCATAAGTAGCCAGTATTGCTAATCAATTAAGTTATTGCAGTAATTATATAGTATAGTAATATAACTTTCATATTTTTTATAGTGTATATATAGTACTGTACTCGCTACTCACTATTATCTATTCTTTTCTCCATCTTCTTCCCTTTGTTTTCAATTTTCTTCTGTTTCTTTTTCATTATAATTGGTGAATATATAATATGGGGCTTTGAGCTTTCCCTATCTTTTCTCCTTATATAAATTCAAAAAGGTTTCCTATAGTATCAGTTATTGAAGCACTATTAGTGCTACTGCTACCATATGCAGATCATTCTAATTAAATATGGTCTAAACTAATTAAGATATATAAGAAGGTTGGAACCCTTGTCCCTTGCACCAATTGGAATCCCAAATCCCAGTTGACAAGTCTGTCTAAGTTTTGCAGTCTCTTATTGAGTCCCTTTTTTTTTTTTTTTTTTGAAAAGCGTCTCGTATTGAGTCCTTTCCTACAATTTTTGGCATTTTCTAGCTTATATCTGGTGTCTTTATTGGAAACAAGAAAAAAAAAATCATAGTAATTTATGCTTTAAGTTGTAGCAAAAGAAGTCATTTCAGCAATAGGAATCTTGCTGTGTGTATATAGAGCAGGGCACATTCATGATTTAACCCCTAATTGCTAAAACAGCAAGCATTTTAAGTAATTTTAAAATTCTTTCCAAAAAAGTCATGGCTCATGTCTGTTAATATTATACTCTAATTAACAAAGCAAATTAAGCTACAAGAATTCTTCTTATAGCTAGCTTTCCAGCTCAAATTATTTCCAACAAGATATTTCAGATACTTTCCAGTACTCTATACTCTACTTGTACGGAGCCTTCCAACTCAAATTACCATTATCTCCTAATTAAGTTATGAAAAGAGCTATTCTCACTTTGAAGAACTAACTGATCAGCCAGATCCTAAACGAGCTCCATCGAATATTGACGAGGAAAAATCAAAGCCAACTACTCTAACCAAATGCAAAATTAAACTGATGCATTTTTTCAATCATGAAATCATAAAAAGTTAAAACTAATAACTCCTGCATTCGAAATTTCCTCACCATCTTTCTCATTAATTAATAAGCTCTCGTTTTATCACCACATTTAAACAAAAGAAATTTAACAGAATTTGTTTGAAGAAACAAAAGAAATCTCGTATCTATATATAGCATCACAAATTATTACTAATTAAGATGATAATTGAAAAGAATAATCTAAAAATTGAATAATAATAATCGTAATTGATTGATATAATAAGAAGAGATCTTAAAAGGACCTGGAGCTAGCAAAATCGTAGAGCTTTCCAGTGCTGGAGAAGATCATTACTCCAACTTCAGCATCGCACAAGATCGCCAGCTCCTTTGCTTTCTTCAACAATCCGTTCCTTCGCTTCGAGAAAGTCACTTGTCTGCTCGTCGAGTTATCGATCCTCCTTATCACTATTTTCCCTCTCCCCATAGTTTCAGCTGATTAGCACTTAAATCTTCCTTTTTACAAACCGAACAAAACAAAGGAACAAAAAAGAGCAAAAAATTAAACTCTCGATGTTCGATAAAAAGAGGAGACAAAGAGGAGAGGGGAGGAATAATTTAAAGCTTAGCAAGAAAAAAGGAGAAGGAAAAAACAAAAAGAATCGGAGTTGATTTTTTTTTTTTTTTTCTGGTAACTTTCTATTTTTGAAAAGAAAAGGGAAAAATACTTACTACTTAGAGAGGAAGTGAGAAACGGGAGAAAGGAGACAAACCGAGATTTCAGAGACGTCGTTTTGGTCTTGACTATCATCAGCAGAAAACCATCTATATAAGGAAAGTTTTTGGAGAGGAAGCAAAAACAGGCGGTTTTGGTTTATAAACCGCTAGTGGTTTTCGATTGGACTAGGGGCAGGTGGACCAATCAGGAGTCGGGAGAATTTTTTTAATGGCTTTGATTTAGGGGAAAAGAGCCGTCCCCCGTATGGATCATCGACGCGTGTACCTTCCATTTCTATGGATCCTTATTTCCTATTTTGGGGAAATTTTTGCTTTTATTTTCAAACATAAATTTCAAATTTGTGTCCTTCAAGAATAAAGAATGCCCGTTGTGTCCCCCGATGCGGCTGTGGCATAGAGGTAGGCTAAAGTGACAGCCCCTGGGAGGAGGCTGTCATTATCAAGAAGGACAACCACCTCATTATCTTATTTTTGACCAACAATTAATTAACTTATAAACATTGCGTAGAATTGCAACAAATAATATATGGTACTTACTATTATTATTATTATTATTGTTCATATTATTATTATTCTAAGACTTACAAAGAAGTCGATTGGCTTGCAATTTCTTTTTTCTAGATCTCCTTCATTTGATCTTCAAAGTTCAATTCAAATTTTATTAACTAAACCTTTTTAGGTGATTAAAAATGTAGAAAGACATCATCTTTTTATGAGCTCCAAAAGTAGGTTAATTAATCAAATTTGACTTGTCTTAATTATTATTTTGGAAATTCAATGATATATGCACACACTAATTAATTTTTATATAATGCATGATGACAAAAAAATGACAAATAATTTAAGAATTCTTTGTTTATGACCGATGATCTAAAATAGTTTGATCATTAAAAATATAAATGAACGAACTTTTTTTCTTTTACTTGAGTCTACTAGAGATCGAAGACTATCCACTAGAATTAAGAATCAAGTACTCTACCACCATACTATATGTCAGATGGCATAGATGAACTAACCATTAACGCTACACAAATGACCAAAAACTAAAAACAATATTGAAATGGAAAGTATTTTTAGTACAAAAAAATTAGAAGCATGATAGATCATCTCTAATATCAAGGTAAGCTGTAAGCAGGGGCGGACCGAGACATAAGTTGGACAGGGGAATATTAAAATTTTTTATATTATACATATATATTTGCATATATTTTCTTTGAAAATTCTAAATTGAAAACCCCAAAAATAGTTGTATTCAATTTGGCCACCCAATCCCATGTATCAAGATTCGCCCTTAGTCATAAGTTATTTTATGATTCACATGCTTTTAAAAAAAATAATTTAATTTATAACTTAAAAAGAATTAGATTAATGATTTTAATGTGCATATATATCTAACATATACTTATATGATAAATGTCCATATATATAGTCCATTTTGTGAATATTTTGATGATTAATTCATTATTATGAAAGTGTCTTGTATTTGTTGGACAAGGTTATTGTTGTTGGCTAAATTTATAGCAAATCTATGACTTGATCTCCTCAAAGAAAATATTGAATCTGTTCAATTTCATTGGGTGACATCAAACAAAATTCCCAACAGTTTCCTCCAACCAAGCTTTAGCTAGCTGCCTGCTCCACACAAAAAGAAGAAAACCCAATTGAGGTTTCTCAAAATGGGTAAAAAGGAAGTTTGTTTTTATTTGACAACTTGTCATGCCACACAATCCATGTCTTCCCAATTAAGCATTAAAGATCATCCAATTAAAGCAACTCCTTTGATATCTAGCGCCCACCACCACCTTAGAATAAACTAATTAAAGGGAAAATCATTAAAAATTAAAAAAGAAACCTAATTAGAAACATGATAAGTGGATTTGGCACTGTTGCAATATAGTTTAAGTCAAATCAAAGGCTATTGGTCATGAAAAAAAAAGCAAGGAGATGGACCATGTAATTGCACTTGAAAAGATTTGAGATGGGCAATCGGAAATCATAATTTGCCATGATTGTGGCTGTCATGGATGCTACCCTTTTTCTACGTGGAAAACCACTCTTGAATTAATTAATTTCTGTAGGGATAACTTCGTCATTTCCTTCAGATAAACGGGGACATTTCTGGCAATGAACGTGACGGCAAGGGCAATTTGGGTCATTAAAATGGATTCCCTGGGTGCTCCACCACGTGTCAGAAAAAGATGTGGATAATGGGAAAGCGCTTGCCTTTTTTAAGTTTTTAAGGTTTCCTAATATGGAAGTCGAAGACCCGTGCGGAACAAGGACTCGAAAAAAAATTAAACTCCCAGTTTCATGGGCGAAAATATCCAAAAAAGAATCCTCCTGAAATATGTTCTTCAATCAATCCGTTTTTTTTTGGTTAAAACTATGAGTGCGAGCACCTGATCCTTCGTGCTTTCCTAAATTTTCTGACAAAGCAAGTTCCCAGGTCGTGGTGGCGCTGTCAAGATCATCTGAAAGCCACCATTAACTCATTAAATTTAGCAATTTCAGCATAAAGTTGCAGACATATTTAAACTCTTCCATCAAGAAATTAAATACTTACGTCGGAATCTGTAAAGATTGCTAGTTCCTTTGCTCTATAAGATGTTTGGAATGACCTTGCTTGCGTAATTTGGATCATGATTAATACAAGTAGTATTATTATGAAAGCAAATTAACTTAACTATAGTATGTTATTCAAGCTTTTATATATTCATTTCAATTTAGAGAGTTTCAAATTTGATTACTTTTACCTCAAAATTTTTTTTGATTACTTAAATTATAAATACTCCATATTTTAGTATAGGGTTTTTGAGCTGACATATTAATGTTTAATCATATGGCTGTTTTTATTGATATACATGCATGAAATGATTGACATATTGTTTTCAAGAAATAAATATTCTCTTATGCTTTTTTAAATAAATTACATGTGCCTTTAGTCCCAATGGATACATGGTAATTAGTTATCGCTTCTTTATAGACTTTGGTCTATATGAAAAAGGGTGAAAAGAGATATGTATCCTTAAAAAATATGAGGGAGGGTGAACTAATTATGGTTCAAAGGGTGAATTCTTGAAGGTGTTGAGGATGTGTTAATATCAAGCTAGCTCTTCCTTGATATATGCACATATTTTGTTTATTCGGTATGCTTAGTTGAATCCAACGGATATTAATAATTAATATTAAGTTGCTTTCTGGTGATTCAACAACTGATGATTATGAATCCAGTTGTCTGTGTAAAAAATATAATTTAAATCGTGTGTATCGACAAAACTATATTTGACATTCTCTCATCACCAACAGCCAACTCATTAAAAGCTCATATACATACTTCCTTCTTTTGAAATGTTTTTTCTTCTTAA
The DNA here is from genome assembly GCA_001974825.2 of Corchorus olitorius. Classification (NCBI taxonomy): domain Eukaryota; kingdom Viridiplantae; phylum Streptophyta; class Magnoliopsida; order Malvales; family Malvaceae; genus Corchorus; species Corchorus olitorius. The sequence continues at coordinate 55,645 of AWUE01022526.1, read as the reverse complement.
ATAGTTGTCATTATTTTATTTCAAAATATTTTTTATTTTCGTTTTTAAAGTTCAATTATCATTACTTTTGCTTAATATACTTAATACACAAATCTTAAACAACAAAAAATGGGAGGAGTATATATTAGTATTTCTTTTGTAATTATACACACCTTTAGTTACCTCCCAAAAGAGATTTTCAAGTTCCAACAGTCAATTTCTACTTTCATACTTTTGAATGCAAATTAACTAAGAAAATATATATTTGATATCTTTAAATAAATTATGAGCACAATAAGGACTTTATATTGTGCTATAATATTATGTTATGCTCGTAATATATTGTTTTTACTCTTCTTTTCTTTTATTTATATATATATATATATTTATATAAAAGTAGGGGCGTAACCAAAAATTTTTCTTTAGGGGGCCGACCGGTGTGTATATATACATCATATTTCAATCAGTCATGAATTGAATCGTCACCAACTTATAATAATAAGTAATAATAATAATATAAATAAAGTAATATAAGAAGAAAATACAATAAATAAAAAAATAATTCTTGAATGGGTTGAAACAAATTAAAGAAAATTTAAATCAAGGAAGCTAACATCAAGGGGCCAAATTCAAAAAATTTAGGCAAATTCAAAAAAGAAAAGGGCCAAATTAGAAAACAAAGAATATGGGGGGCCAAAACAAGATTTTTCCATTTTATTTGGTCGAAAGAATGTAGCTATAACTAAGTTTTTATTAGCTGAGGGGGAGCCATGGCCCCTGCTACCCCCCAGTTCCGCACGCCAGTGTATAAAAGCATGAGTTTTGTAAAACTTTGAATTGCCCATTATACCCTTATTTTTCAAACATATTTCTTAAATGTCATTGGTTAACTATTGTAGTTTTATTCTACTAAAAACTCTATTTTTATTCATTTAAATCTAATATATCTTTACAATTACTTTATTTTTACCATTTTCAATAAAATTTGGATATATTAAAATTTTTTAATATACATTTTTATTCTATTAAAAACTCTATTTTCATTTAATTAAATTCAATATTTTATAATTATTTTATTTTTATCATTTTGATTTGAAAAGTTATTGTGATTAACATCTTTCTATTTGTATTATGACTAAAATTTATTATTTCCCTAACATGCAATTATTTTATTTGACTAATAATTAATTTTTTGCTTGATATTTAAATTTGTTGTTTTACTATGTTAATATTTTTCTTTTGTGTGGGATAATTTCTTTTGTTACTTTGATAGTAAAACCCAATGTATATATATGAGCTGGTCGGATTGGATTTGGGTTAGGTCATTTTTGGGTTAAGGAAATTTTTGGTTATAAGGATTCGGTCAATTTTCGGTTTCAAGTTGGGTTGGGTTCGGATCGCTCATATGTCGGGTCATTTAGGTTTGATTCAATTTTGGTTCGTGTCTTTTTCGGTTTCGGGTCATATATAGTTCCGATAATTTCGGGTTTGAGCCTCCGATTTTCAGGTTCAGGTCTTTTTGAATTCGGGTAATTTCAGGTTAATCTCATTGGTTGATCGGGTTCGGGTCATTAAGGATTTGGGGTCAGGTCATTTCGGTTTCGGATTGAGCGGATTTTTTTGTCGAATCAAGTTGGATCAGATTTGGTTTTAGGCGGTCGAGACGAATACCCGCACTCGGGTGAAATTTTTCCAACTCTAATAATAGACTTCTTTAGGACAAAATTAGCAGTATGCTTTTTTTTTTGGTAAAAAAATTAGTAGTATGCTTAAGATTTTAATCTTAATTCAATTTAAAACAGTGTATATATATATATATATATATATAAGTACGAATAATGGGAAACTTTATGTTTTCCGATTGTACTTTTTTTTCAAAAATATTTCTAAATTGTTATTATTTTTTTTTAAAAATTTTCATTACTTAAAATTAGACTATATATATTTACTTATGATTTACGTATATATTAGACTATATATATTTCTAAAAATATTTCTACTATATATATATATATTATTTACTTATGATTTAATTTTAAGTTTAAATCTTACTCAAACTATTTTATATATATTTCTAACTATTTATCCAAATTATTAATGATGATAATAAATATGTAGCAAAAAAAATGATGATGATAAATATATGATTGTTGCATTTGTAGTTTTGGTATAATTTTTCTTAAACGTATGTCCATAAGATATAATGGCCATGAAAAGAGTTTGAAATTTTCTTTTCCCATTTTATTTTTGCAGTTATAAAAAAAAATACCGTCTAGATATGGTATTGATAACTTCTTGTCATGTTTTGGGAATTTCATTTTTCTTTATCACTCTTTTTAACTTATTTCTTCATTATTTTCATTACTATGTTTGATGATTGTTTAAAATGATTTTTCAAAGGGAGTTCAATTTTTAAATGTATAATCATACTATAAAAACTAAACCGGATCAGTTTGCCATAAAAAGAGTAACTTATTATCATCATTTTTCAATACTATGTTTGATGATTTCTTAAAATGATTTTTCAAAGGAGTTGAATTTTTAAATGTATATACGAATTTTGATGATTGTTTTCTTTTTTTTTTATTACAAAAATTCTATGTTTGAAATTGTGAAATAAATTTAAGTCTTGGGTGAAGGGTGTCTGGATTATCATGCCGCGTTTTTGCGTAATTCTTTTAATTTAGTGTTTTCTTTGATATTTGAGTTACGTAACATCTTTTTCAACATTGTTCTATTGGAAAGAATAAATAAATTGATTATATTGTGTGATTTGATAATTTATACCGTTGCAAGATTGTGAATTTCATATTTTTTTCCCACAACTAGAAAAGATGATTATATTACAATGGATTGGAGGTTAAATGCACTAAGGACAAGGGTTAAATGTGAGCTGTTGAAACTTCTTAAAGAGAGAGGCTCATCAATCAAATAGAGAAGTTCGTGTGATCTATAATAGAGCGGACCATGAGATAAGGGCCCATGAGTTTTTGTCTGGAGGGGATCCTCTTTGATATTGGAGTTAGTAGGATATTAAGGTGCTTGGAGATACCGAAGTTAGTGGGGTCTTAAAATATTTAGAAAGCTTAAGATCTTTTTTTTTGGTACCGAGACAAAGATTTTAATAAGATAAACTGGTTAGTACAAAGATAAGCATAAGCAGAAGATAATAAGACATCACAACAAAAGTCATAAAATGAAAAAGGATATGTTGTATCTGGCAGCCTTAAAGGGACCGACTCCATCTGCACTTGCTCGGCTTTAGGGTAAGAGCTTGAAGAAAACGAGTCCCCTAAACAAATCCTTTGCATAAAATCTCATAGTTTTAGTGCTCCACCAATTTGACTCTCTTCTTATCGGGATTGCTTAACACAAAAGTAGCACCAAGATTGCAGCTTGAGTTTCTTTTCCCTAACTGGATGCTCAATTTCTTGGATTTAGGTTTGGTCCTTCCCACCTTCCTAGTGGTCTTCAATCTTTTCTTTGTAAATGCCCTAATTCCTTTCTCCACTGTAACACAACTAATATTGCCTTCCCTTTTACTTTGAAACTACATGAGTCTTCTTTTCGTCCCAGCAACAACATATCTTCCTTTTTTACCATTGATACGCTTGTTCAAGGACTCTGTTACCACTGGCTCCTTTCGCTTTGTGCAGAAAGTAAAATTTGATTCAACTTCACTAGTGTGACCATCACTCATTTGTATTGGGTCTGCTGCATGATTGAAATCAGCACATGTTGACATCTGAACTTCATCTTGAGGGGTATCTACTTGACCCCTAACATGATTATTTGTTGAGACTTTCCTTTGAACTGAGCGAGATTCATCTTCCACTCCATTAAGCATTGAGTCATTACTTTCAACCACAGTAGGTTGATCCTTGGAATCATTTTCAATACTTTCAATTTGAGATTCGGATCTTGGATAATGACTTATCCTTGGATACTTTCTACTGTCCTTTGATACATGAGATCCTCTTTGCACAAATAAACTGTGAGTGAGATTGTCATACCCATTAGCTTTGTAGGAGGAGAGATTGCATCTAGACTTTGAATGCCCCGGTTTCCCACATTTGCGATAAACAAAAACTTTTTTCTCTTTTCTAAAACTAATCCATACAAGCTTTTCATCATCATAGGGAAGAAAGGTAGCAAACCTATCTGATAAGAATGCCTTTTTGATGTCCCCTCTTACATTTGATTCTTGCCTTTCATCCATATGAAGATTATCACTGGTTGCCCTTTCTTTCAATCCCTGATTTTCTTCTTGCAGATGCAGTACCTTTTCCTCTAATTCCTTATTCCTTGATACCAAGACTTGGATATCGGTTTCCAGCTGCATCAACTTCACCTGGTTCTGTTTCAAAGCCTTATTCTCACTGCTTTTGCTTGTGATAATATCCCGAAACTTGTTGATATCTGTCTTAAACTTGGAAATTTGATCTTCAAGTTTCTTCATTTTTGAATCAATAAATCCAGGAGAGTTCTTTTGCATAAAACTAGGGAAGTACTTACTAACAACCCTCTACAAAATAACAGGGAATGAAGGCTTTGGACTTTCTGGATAAACACTGTATCCCAAGTTTTCTTGGTACTCCCTTGCCAGTTCTTCCAAGCATATTTCTTGAAAAAACTCCAATTCTTTCATGAAGGAGAACAAGGAATCACCTCCAGCTTCATCTGATTCCTCCTCATCCTCTTCAAAATCGTTCTCATCATCATCATCATCATCGCCACTATCCATACCCAAGCTGTCAATCATATCATAATTTTTTGGATCAAAATCTTGATTGATAGGCTTCTTTAAGATTTTCTCTTGTTTGAGGCGTTCTTGCTTCTCCCATTGACTGTTACTGCTACCAGAAGGCTTCCCCTTACAAGCCAAAAAACCTTTTTTCATGCCCAACATCTTCAATACCAGTTAATCACAGCAAACCAAGAGAAACACACAACATAGGAAAACAAGTAGAGATTTTCCTCGCCACCAGAAAACACCGTTCAACAACCCAGCCGCTGATTGACCCAAAAAAGCAACACCAAGAACCAAAAGACCAGAGCTTTGATTTTTTTTTATTATTTTTTTTGGGGTTTATATTAGATCTGGCTACCATGGAGATGGGATGGCCATGGAAGCGAGTAGGGTATATGGGGTTGCAAGAGGGATTGAAAGAAAAGGAGGGACAAGAATTGAAAAAATAGGGGCGGAGCTGGCTATTGGAGTGACACCAACAAGGAGAACGGGAAGAGAATGGGGGGAGGGTTAGATCGGAAGGAGCAAGGAAAGAATACAGAGGTAGGAACATACAAAGAGGAGAAAAAGGATCGTTGGTTCGGAAGGAGATGGAAGAACAAGAAAGGGAGGAGAAAGAAACGCTCAAGGATTGAGATGACGGACAACTAAAATTCTAGATCTACTAAGTATTAAGAGTTTTTGAAGGAAACTAACTATAGAATGAGGATCGGCCACTCAAGCCCTTTCAAGAGGAGTGATTTCCAGGCCATCTGATGTCGCCGGCATCATTTTTCGGTAACTGAAGCTACCGACAGTGAGTAATGAGGGCTGACGTTCCTCTCCTCTCTTCCCTTATACTCTTAGAAAGCTTAAGATCTAAATAGTGGAGATAATGAACTTTTACCTTATGTGTGGAGTAGTTCTATATATATATAGTAGTTTTATATGGGCTCAACATTGCCCCCTTGGTATGAGAGTAGCTCTAAAATGATTGCACAAACGACTAAACATATTAATTATATATGTTTGTACAACTGAGCAGACGAGCTCGATCTGGAAATAAAAGAGATTAATATGAATAATTTATATAGTAATAAATAGAGGAGCTCAACTTGATAATGATATATAAATTTTATAAAGAAATTGTCGAAATTTCATACTATAACATCAAAAAATTATAGGGAGATTAACAAAATCTCACAGAGAGGTTATCAAAAATCATAGGAAGGTTACAAAATTTCATAGGAAGGTTTATTAAAATTTCATAATTAGGTTATCAAAGTTTCATATGGAGTTTATCACAATTTCATAGGTAAATTATCAAAATTCCATAACGTAAATATCAAAATTGAATAGGGTAGTTATCAAAATTTCATAAAAATAGTCAATCGAAACATTTTGGGCCATGTGCAACGCACGTGAAAGTTAAAACTAGTATATATAAAAGTACGAATAAGGGGAAACTTTATGTTTTCCGATTGTACCTTTTTTTTTCAAATATATTTCTAAATTACCATTATTAAATAATATTCTAATTATTTTATTATTAAAATCATGGAAATTTAGATTATTCTCATTAATTAGGATCCAACGTGGCCAATAAGAATGCTCCACATCATCTTTAGCATCTGAATTTTCGTTCAAAGCATTTTCCAAGTGAGTTTAGGAGAAGATCAATTCTGTCCATAAATTTTAAGGGCAAAATCGTCCACTGGAATGGCAGAATTAGGTCTCGAGGTAAATATAAAAGTTGTTTATGTTTTTGAGCTCCGGATCAAAATTTATGAATTTTCTTCCAAAACTGCTCTTGTGAAGTCCTCCTTTAAATAGGATTGAACAATGCTGCATCAGGGCTGAATCATTACTGCATCATAATTACTGATTTGACTTCAACTCCTTCTTTGGACTTCCATATTAACGAATTGGATCTAAGAATATAATATTTAGGCTTCAAGATATCTGACTTGGCAATTTGGGCTTCATGGACTCAAACGGGCCTAATGGGTTTACTGGGCCGAAATGAGACAAAATCAAGAGTTTCCCCAAATCTTTACTAAAGATAAAGTACGAATAATGAGAAACTTTATGTTTTCCGATTGAAAGCTGTTGAAACTTTTTAGAGAGAGAGACTCATCAATCAAATAGAGAAATTTGTGTGATCTATAATACAACGGACCATGAGATAAGGGCTCCGAGTTTTTTTGTCTATAGGGGATCCTCTTTGATATTTGAGTTAGTAGGATATTAAGGTGTTTGGAGATGATGAAGTTAGTGGGATCTTAAGGTGTTTAGAGAGCTTAAGATCTAAAAAGTGGAGATAATGAACTTTTACCTTATGTATGGAATAGTTCTCTCTCTCTCTCTCCCCCTCCTCTCTCTCTTCTTATTTATATTATATACTAGATATATATATATATATATATATATATATAGTGTGGCTTTGGGCCATTCTATATTCTCGAGAACCTACAGAATGGGAGATTTTTCAACATACACATAAAAGGAAAAATGGATCTTTTGTGGATTCGAAATCAAAAGAAGTCAATGTAAGTTTTTCCATCAAAGCTATGTCTATATTAAGTTTGTTTGTAGATGATGGTAAATACAATTATTTTGTACTTATCGCAGGATAAATACAAGTCTTTAGTTGTGGAAAAGTATGGAGAAGAGGCTGTAGAGAAGGCACAATTTGATGCAAATGTTTGGAAGAGTGCTGGACGAGTAAGAAAGCGTGGACAATTATATGGCTTTGGATGTCTTCCGAACCCCAAAAAATTGCATGGGACGAGTTCTACGAATATAGAAGCTCCTACTAATGCATCTTCGCAGCAAACACTGCTTTCAAATGAAGCAATCTAAGAGCTTTTCAACAAATTTTTGGAAGAGAAACTACTTCAACACTTGCAAGCTTTGGGTTTTAAACCGACTGATCCACCAACATTAGGGGGCACTGAGGTTCCTTCTCCAACTGTTGCTGCGAATCAAGGTGGAGCTTCTAAGAATATTGAAGCAGGAACATCAACATCTCCTAATGATCCAATCCAGCACCGAGCTTCTGAAAGTAACCAAGCAAATATGTTAGATGATAATGAAGGAAGTCGTGATGATGGAGGAGATACTGGACGTCATTGGTGATGGTCTTTATGATACAAATTCACACAAGGTTGACAAGGTATTATTTCTTTCTTTTCGTTCTATGACTTGAATATGGTAATTGAACTTGATCATGCTGTTTTTTAGCAGAAATAATAAAGTTTGTGTTGTTATGCATATAATAAACTTTGTTGTTGTTTCTTAGTTTGATTGTAAGATTTCATGACAACCTTGATTTTGATTTGGTAGGGTTCTTTAGAGCTTGTTGTAGTTTTGCTGGAAGTAGTGAATTTCACATTCTGATTTGATTGTAGCTTTGTAGTTTTGGTGGTGCTTCTGAGTTATTTTTTATAATATAAACGCATCAATTACAGGGAATTGCCCTGTTATGAGCTTTTAAGAAACTCAACATTTTGAGCACAATTTCCATGTAAAACAAGGAAAGAAAAGCTATATGAACCTACCATTTTCATTCGTCATTCTGTTTTTTTTAGGCTCTTTTTTACTTTTCTTCATTCATGCTTTGTCACTACTGTTTATTGGTTAATAAATTCTAATTGAGTTGTATTGAGTTTGTTTTTCTCATGATGGTTGTTTAACCTTTTTTCTTATTTATAACTTATATTGTTGAAGGCTCTAATGCTTTGAATATGATTTCTAAACTTTAATTATGTTATTTTGCAGTATGAGGCTGAGTGTGGGAGCATTGGGCATTTGTAGGCAATATTGACTTAATGACACTTTTTGTTCTAATGGAATGGTATATATTGCTCAAATGACTTTTTTTTGTTCTATATGTAGATTGTGCTCAGTAATTGCACACGTAATTACTCACCTTGTATTTGGTGAAGTTGCTCTCAAACACTTGGCATTTCAATTGCTTTATTTTGTATATACAATCTAATTGTAGGAAGTCTTATTTATATAATATTTTGATATTTAGAGTATATAAATTTAATTTACTCTAGATTTGAGTGTGAATTACTTTCATAGGTTATTAGATTTGTAAAAAAGCCAAAACTACTAGATATATAAATATTATAGAAATTGCCAAATAAGAATAAAATAGAAATGAATTTAGCTACGGACTAGCTACGGGCTAGCTACGATTGCTTATTCGTATGGCTACGAACATATTCCTATATGCTACTAGCTTATTTACATTTGCTACGGACATTATTTTAGGGTAAGAACAATGGCTACGCACATAATGGTACTTGCTACGGGTATATTACATATTTGCAACGGATATCATGTTAGACTTTGCATTTTGTAGCTACGGACCTGCTATAGACATTTCTGCCAATAACTACGGAAAGTCAACTCAATTATCTAGGATGGCTTTTGACATTTTGCTACGAACGCGCTACAGACTTGCTACGCATAATGAGACGGGATCTAGTCTGACGTTAACTTCCGTCCAATGATATTTGCTACGGTCTCTGGACTAATTGCTATGGGATGAAGCCCGTTTCTACTTGCTACGAACATAGTAATTCTGTAGCTATATATTATTTGTGACGCCAGTAGTTACAAGGGACACGGCTACGGGCAGTTTCCGTAGCTGGTTCATTTTAGCTACGGGTTTCGGACTTATTGCTACGGAAAATGTCCGTCGCAATAGACTATGTTTTCTAGTAGTGTATATGGGCTCAACATTGCCCCCTAGCTATGAGGCGGTTCTAAAATGATTGCACAAATGATTATGAAACTGAGCGCCAGGTGGACAAGTTGGGACAATCTGAGTTGAACAGGCTTACAGGTCGTATAACTAGATAGTGTTGAACGTAAGGGTATTCAATCTAGATGTATACTCCATGTGGAGAGTGTTGAGTCATAGAATGCTCGATTTGGTAATGCGCCCCCATGTCGAACTATATGGTGCTCTGTAAGATGAATGAGAGATATGCCATGAATGCCGAAAAGAATAATGCTCAATTTTTGAGGATTGAGTAGGAGAGTGCGCTCTAAGAATGATGGTGGATAGCAAAACTCAAGCTGATAATGTTCTCTGTGGAGGAATATCGAACGAAATAGTTCAAATAAACAATATGCTCCATAGAAGGTTGGTGAACATGAGAGTACTCAAACTAGTAATGTACCATTTGGAGTAATGTTAAAGGAATTGAGCTCAAATTGATAATATGCTATGTGGAGGAATGTTGAATGGAGGAACTCATTGTGATAACATGTTCTATATACTACCGAGTGGAGGAGATTTCGAATATGTATATGTATATACTATCAAAGGAAAAAGTTCAATATGAATTATATATGTTTGTACGATTGAACGGACGAGCTCGATCTGCGAATGAAAGAGCTTAATATGAATGATTTATATAGTAGTAAATAGAGGAGCTCAACGAGATAATGATATATAATTTTATATAGAGATTGTCGAAATTTCATACTATAGTATCAAAAAATTATACGGAGATTAACAAAATCTCACAGGGAGGTTATCAAAAATCATAGTAAGATTACAAAATTTCATAGGAAGGTTTATTAAAATTTCATAGTTAGGTTATCAAAGTTTCATATGGAGTTTATCACAATTATAGGTAAATTATTAATATTTCATATCGTGGTTATCAAAATTTTAATAGGATAGTTATCAAAATTTCATAAAAATATTCAATCAAAACATGTTAGGTCATGTACAACGCACGTGAAAGTTAAAACCAATATATATATATTGTGTATTAATTTGTACCATTATTATAACGTCAAATCTTTTATAAAAATCTCTTGACAATTCTTCTTTTATCTAGCTCGGAAGTAAGATACATGAATGTGATTGGATCAAGTATATATACAATTATTATTATTATGCACAAACCATCGATCAAATTCATCCCATAACAAAAGTAAAGATAGTTACATTATTGAAAGAGCCAGACATTAACGATTGGTTTCTCTTGTCATTAATTAATAACATAAACATACTGATTTTTCTTTAATTTCAAGAACGCAAAATTTATATTATAAATCAAATGAAAAGAAAAATTAGTTTATTTCTAAAAAAAAAAATTATGCTTTCCGACTTTCCGTAGTATTCACTCAAATCTACAAGAACGGTTTCGTTAGTTTATAGCTCAAAAGGATGTTGCTCGACCAACTTAATAATGAAATAAAAAAAATGTAATTAGTCTTCAAAAGAATAATGGTTTAGTTAAAAACATGATCAAAATTCTATAATTTTTTATGTTCAACTTGCTAATTAAACTGCATCATATTGCCTTTTACGGATGAATTATATATATATGATCATCTTGTCAATGTATCCATATGGGAAGATCCATTACTTGCGGCAATTAGTCAACAGTGCAATGTCCTATGCCGTGAAAGGTAATGCAAGTTGCGTTGGATCGCAAATTTAGAATTTAAAATTATTGGTTACCCTAATTAAAAGAATTTTAAAATCTAATTATAAAAAAAATAATAATTAAATCCAGATAAAATGTGTACATAAATTATTAACTCAATTGCTGAGTGCATCATGTATGAATCATGAACTCCTTAGTTTAAATTCGATTAATGTAGGTTTATTTGTTTGTTATTATGATAGTTATTAAGTATCATAGTTTGTTATTCGCTTTCTCATTTGGATGGTTCGAAAATATCAATGATTGTAATGAGATTCAAATATTATATTCCTCCAACAAAAATTCAGATTCATGTGACAGATCATAATAGCAGCACTATATATATAGTGCTGCTATTATGATCGCTTTCTCATTTGGATGGTTCGAAAATATCCATGATTGTAATGAGATTCGAATATTATATCCTCCAACAAAAATTCAGATTCATGTGGCAGATCATAATAGCAGCACTATATATATATAAATATATATATATATATATATATATAGCTTTAAAATCAATGATCTATATCCACTTTTGGAATTGCATTAATTAGAATTAGTTTAATGATATATACATATAATGCTTTGTATAAAATTATATATAATTAATCATGTTGAAGTTGTATAAAAAAATATGAATTTGGTGTTTATACTCCTCTTAAACTAAGTTGTATATAAATAATAAAAAATCAACTCATGATTCATGAAAGAGAAGGGGAAGGCATATGATCATGAGGGGCCGGGAAAAAACAAAGGAAGGCAGCAGTAGTATCAATATCTTCTGCCAAAAAAACAAAAGAAGGCAGTAATTTTCAGCAAGCACACATAATTTATCCAACTTTTGTTTTTTCCTTAAATAGTAGTCATCCATATGTCAGACCATTAATTTAATTTTAATTAATTCATCATCAGAGTCCTTAATTAATTAAGTCCAAACCCACTTGTTAGCCAATAAAACCTTATCTTATATGTAATTAGCTAGTACTCAAAACATGTTATATACTACTATATGTAAACTTAGAAAACTTTTGATTGATCACTATAATCAAGAAGCTTTAATTTAATTATTAATTGATTAATTTGTCTGCTACATTTTTTATATAATAAAAATTTGATCATATTTATATGAGCATGTTGAATTAGAAAGAAAATAATTGGCTTATGATCCATTTATATATCGGTGGAGCTTCTGAATAAACTCATTAAGTATCCGGATTACATGATTTTGTCTTCCACTAAGTATATATAAAAACCATTAGCCATGTGATTGTGTGTGTAAGATCGATGTGCACAAAACACAATCCTAGGATTCTTCTCAACTACTACTTTGGGTTTTTAATTTTAAATACTTATGCAATTAGCACTCATTGCTCGAGGTTGATGTTCCATTCCATATTCCAGCTGCAGGAACAAATTAAAATCTGTGATCAATATCGGAGGAATGAGCCAAATACACGTGAAGTCGCCAGTCGAGGGGCCTTCTTTCCATGCCTTTCATCGAAAAATTATACTCCCTTCCTCCGTCCCATATTATGTCCTTTTTTTTATACTTTCTTTTTACCAAATTATTAATTAATAATTTATATTATAATGAGATAATCAAGACACTTTTGATTAAGTTTTACTCCTATTAAAATGTAGAAAGAGAAACACATATATGAAGTAAAGTTGAGAGTAATTTATATTATATATAAAAATACGAATAATGGAAAATTTTATGTTTTTACCTTTTTTTTCAAATATATTTCTAAATTGACATTATTAAAATTTATTATTTAAAAATTAATTATAAAATTTCAATTTAGAACAAATCATAAGTTTGTAAAATTGATTTTCATTAATGAACATGCAAATTTCTACGAATAATGGGAAACTTTATGTTTTCCGATTGTACATTTTTTTTTTTCAAATATATTTCTAAATTACCATTATTAAAATTTAGTATAATTTTATTATTTAAAAATTAATTAAAAATTTCAATTTAGACCGAATTATAAGCATGGAGTTTAATACAGATATCCACGAATATATCGAACGGATATATCAAGGTATCGATGAAATTCAAAAATATGTGGTACAAAATGCACTAAAACGACAGTTATTTATAGTAAACGTTTGAATTTTGCCTTGAAATTTTGACCAATTCTTATTTATATATTTCCACATATTTTTGAGTCAAGATATAATAAATAAATCATATGTAGACATTATTTTTTAATATTTTTTACTGCGTGAGTTTTTCTTCTCTTTCAATTTCGTGTCAAGACGTTAAACATTTACTTTTCTGTTTTTCATATGAATGACAACCTGCTTGTTATTTTCAATCAATTTTCAAAGCAAGAAATCTTTTCAAACGTTTACTTTTTTACAGTCAATTTCAGATTGATGATTTAAATGCTCCGGTGTGAGTTTGATCCAGTTCTCGCAATTCACTCGCTCTGATTTATTTTTGTGCTCCGCGCACCACCACAATGCTTTACAACCTCTTTGTCATTTTCAGCAAAATGACTGGCACGCCCCGCGCTGCTATTAAGTTTTATGCAAAAACTCTACGCAAAGAGATTTTTGGCGCAACCTCTTTTTGGCACGCCCGGTGGGACACAAAATGATTGTCTTCTCACTCTACATCGTCAAATCTTTTTCAATTTTTTCTCAAGTCGGCGATCCTCGACTCTTCTTTTAATTTTCGCAGATCTGGTGTCCGCCTAGGCCAGACCCGCACCAACGTTTTCCTTCCACTTCGGCCATACCAAAACATCTCTTTTTGCCACGCCCAGTGGGACACAAAATTATTGTCTTCTCACTCTGCGTCGTCAAATCTTCTTCAATTTTTTCTCAAGTTGGCGATCCTCGACTTTTCTTTTCATTTTCGCAGATCTGGTGTCCGCCTAGGCCAAGCCCACACCAATGTTTCCTCCCACTTCGGTCATACCAAAACATCTTTTTTGGCACGCCTGGTGGGACTCAAAAGAATTCACTTTTCACTCCGCGTTTGTCAAAAGATTTCTTGCCCTAACTTCTTTGAAAATTTTTATTTTTCTATCGCAAATCTGGTGTCCGCCTAGTCAGCCTCGCACCAAACTTCTTCTTGTTCTCCAAAACGGCGCCTTCCCTAACCCGGACCACGCCTAATTCCTCTTTTTGACATCCAGGTGTCCACCGAGACGGTTCACACCGACGACTACCTTTAACGACCTGAAGCCGGACACACCAACTTGTCTTCCCATTTCCGTCGTTTTAAAGGTTTTTTTTTTTTTTTTACTTTTACCTCTGTTTGTTTTTTCTCTTTTTCGCAAGATCTTTCTGCAAGATCATGCCTCCAAAAAGCAATGATTGAAAACGACCTCAGGAGTCACCGAGTCAAATCAAAGACTCCAGAGCCGATCCATCTAAGAGAGCAGAGTCACCTGACCCTGATATCTCTATTTGGCAAACTCTGGAAGCCATTATGACGATTCTCAACAAGATTGACGCATCTCAAGATCGACTTGTCCAAACTTTGGATCAACAAAGATCTGAATCACAGGACTGCATCCAAAATCTTATTAATAGGATGGAGGTCAGACTCGGGGGGCAACACCAACGACTTGGTGCCCTACCCGCGCCACCACCACCTCAAAACGTTGCAAACAACGTCGTGCAGGATGCAAACAATCAACAAGTGCCACCTATCAGGCGAGGTGTGGAACAACAAGCTTTGGATGGGGAGAATGTCGCTGCACCTCTCCCTGATCCCGCTTTGAATCTTCCTGAGATGGTCGCTGACAATATTGAGGAGGCTAACAATGCTGAATCTCGTGTCGCTGTTTATGTCCCTCGACATGTCAGAATTGGCAATGGGATTGGCAATGGCATCGGGAACGGCAATTTACGCCATCCTCAACAACGACCACTTCAAGTTGGAGGACCTATACCCAACGCCCCAATTGAGGCACAGGGACAAGTCAATCAGAATCATATCAGAGAGATAATCGAAGATATGATTGGTCCTGCTTTCAGAAGGGTTGGCCGACCATCATTCCATAAACCATACCCCGAGGAGTATGATCGAATTCATCCACTTCCTCGAGGTTATAAGGTGCCTGATTTCATGAGTTTCTCAGGAACATCAAGTGAACAATCCACCTTAGAGCATATTGCTCGCTTTACAGTTCAATGTGGAGAAGCTAACTCTGGCTACCACAAACTGCGGCTTTTCCCAAACTTTATCACTGGAGCAGTTTTCACATGGTATATTAATTTACCACCTAACTTAGTGAGAACCTAGGAAGAAATGGAAAGAATGTTTCATACCCAATTCTATAAAACTGAAACTGAAATATCCATGGCCGATCTATCACGCATATACCAGAAAAAAGGAGAGCGGGCTGAATGGCGCGTTTCAGAAAATTAAGAAATCGATGTCGTACTCCACTTCCTGACGAAGAGTTCGTGAGACTAGCTCAAAATGGGTTGGACATGGAACTCAGAAAGAAGTTTGAAGGCGTAGACTTCAGAGATTTCTTTGAAATGTCGACCAAGGTGGGTAGATATGAAGCTTTGCTGCGTGAAGATCATGAACGACGAAGTTCATCTTATGGCACTTATTATCAAGAGCCAAATTTTGAACTCGGCGTAGCAGAAATCAAAGCTGATCGACCCATTGAATGCCCCTCACTTGTGAAAGCTGGCTTAGGTCATCCACAAACACAAGAGCGTCTTGCTATGATGTATCAACGTCAAGCAGACAAAAGGCCTTATGATGGAAGCAGAACTTATTCCTTTGACGTATCAAAGACTAACGAAGTTTTTGATTTCTTGTTTAAGTCAGGGATGATTAAACTTCCACCAGGTCATATTCTTCCATCACCAGATGACCTCAAAGGTAAAGAGTACTGCAAGTATCATGACTCATGGAAACATGCCACCAACAATTGCACTGTGTTCAAAAACATAGTGCAAGAAAAGATTGATCGTTGCATCTTCAAGTTTCCTGAACCTCCTAAGAAAGATATAGGAGTCGACAAAGATCCTTTCCCTGCTCCAGTACATATGACGACCGTTAATTTCCCAAAAGACAGTCGAATAACTAAAGAAGCAAGGGTCGATGAAGTCATGAAAGATGAGCTAATGCAGGCAAGCAAGAAAAAGAGGTTAAAATCGGCTACCACATCTGGTATAGCCGAACCTCAAAAGGCAAATAAGCTCGATCAGTATTCCACTCCAAAAGATCAAGCCAACAAAATTACTGCCAAGACAGTAAATGATTGGCATGATCCTTTTAAGGCTCCAAGGTTTGTCATACGACAAAGTAAGACCCCCTATGAGGAAAATCGAATATCCATCATCTAATGATGTGATGGATGATTCTGATCAACCACCAGAATTAGAAGCAAAGAAAGGAGTTCAAAGGAAACTTGATTTCTCAACTTCAACTCCGAACAAAAAAAGATCTAGAGATGCTCTTGCTTCGAAAGCTGATGACAACTAGGGATATTGGAAAGATGAAATATACTTTCCAACTCCCAAGGAAAGTCAAAAGAAATCTCCTTAGCACCATCTTCTTCTTTGGTACATGAACAACCAACTGGAGGGCAAGGATCGGATTCACAAGATGAATCACTACTTGCAACACACCCTAAAAAGGCTAGAAATAAAATTCGGCCTTAGCTGAATCAAAGAAAAGTTGAGTATCGTGTTGCGGCCGTCAACAAAGAAATACAACTACGCCAAAAGCAGGTTAATCAAACTTCAAGACCTCAAATGGACAAGCCACCTTCTAAAGTCAAAAATGGAGTGTGGCGGAAGGTTCAACATCCCAAGTTTCCTATCCAAAAAAGAAACAGGAACACTTGGAGAAGGCATGAGCTAAGAAAGAGAGCTAAAGCCAGGAAAAATGGAACTAACAAGGAAAATGAGAATCAACAAAAGTTGGATTTGCCCAACCAGTCTAATGTGGCCGAATCCACCGAAAGGCAAAAGCCTTTTACCATCACATCAAGGACAACTGTCCTTGAATTGGTAAAAAGAGGCTACGAGCCTCACAAGGCCATGATTGCCATTGAAGAGGCAAAGCTTGATGAGCGTGAGCTCAAGTTAAACCAAAAGGAAGCACATCTTCATGATATGAGGCAATCTTTGATTGACATAGTCCATGGCAATGAAGAATATTCAAGCCATGACTTAGCATCAAGAGCCCATCTGAATGAAGCAGATGTGCTACTTTACAGACAAATGGCTATGGATGCACTAATCATTGAAGATGAACCTGAAGAGGAAATCTTTAGTGATGATGAAAAGGGATCCTATTATAGGAATTTTCCCTATAGTGCATTACAGAAAAAGCTTGAAACATGGCCGCCATTTGAAATCTCTAACAATTTGCTCAATATTGAAGGGAATCTCCCACATTGGCAGATCGAAATTTTGCAAGAAAATGCAAATTTGATCAAGTCCAAGGAAGAATTCAATAAAGAGCGAATTGCACATATTGAAGCTGAGAATACCCTTATGGCAAAACAGCAATCAATGGACGGCATTGCTCGTGAATTGCTTAAGCGAATTGCCAGGAAGGAAAAAGAAAAACGCCAAGCTCCTGTTCTTGATGAGGATATGGATATTGATGTTAGTATTCCTAAGCAATTTCCATCCAACCAGTCTTCATTTGACCAAGAAATGGAGGAAGGCGCAGAACAAGAAAATGATGAGCAGTCAGCAAATGAAGAAAAATCTCTGCAAGCTGAAGACTTTGAAGATAAATCCGACTCAATTTCTTCGGACAATTCATGGTCAATCTTCAATGTCATGCTCTCACTTTACCTTGTTCTTTTGCAGATGGCATGAAAGTGGATGATTACACCCCCCCACCCCCCCCGCCCCCCCCGCCGATGATAGCAAAGAAGTGATTGAAGTCCCTCAGACAATACACTTGGGGGGCAACAATTATGAAGATGCTAAGGCTATAGTTTTTACTAAGCCTGATGAAACATCTACATACCACATTAAGCCTTTGTACATTAAGGCTTACGTTGATGGTATTCTCATAAACAAAGTTCTAGTCGACAACGGAGCAACTGTTAACTTGCTTCCTTTTTCCTCATTGAAGAAAATAGGTAAGTGCAGTGACGACTTGATGCCTTCAGATGTTACTGTTAGTGACTTCTCTGGTACCATCAAGAAGACTAGAGGGATACTCCCTACACAATTAACCGTTGGCTCAAAAACTTCCATTACAGCATATTTTGTAATTGACTCTTCGTCAACTTACAATATTTTGCTAGGAAGGGATTGGATTCATGCCAATTGGTGTGTGCCATCATCTTTTTATCAGATATTGATATTTTGGAATGGCATAGCAGTTGAAGTGGTCAAAGCTGATAGCAGACCATTCAAAGTAGAATCACATGCAGTTGATGCAAGATTCTACGATGGAACAGTTGGACCTGTCAGGTTCATGGGTTAGGATAAGTATGGTCGGCCATACTCTATCATTTCCACCAAGCAAATTCAACCAGAAGCTTTGAAAGAAGCAATGGAAACCTTGGTGCGTCCTGACGCCATAATTCCTTACAAGCCACTTCCATGTTCTCCCATTATTGAGTAGATACCATGATTTCACAATCAAGGAAGGAAGAAGCGATCGACAATGCTTTGAAAAAATTGTCGACTCATGCTTTATAAATGAAGCTGCAAGAATTGGAGGATTCAGCCACCCCATCAGCTAATGTGGCTAATCACACCAACATTTTTTATGAGATCACCATGGATGAACTTGATCGTGCACCCATGAAGCTCGATGATCTCAAAGCCGAAGTACAAGATCCCTTGCTCGAAGTCGATCTTGGTACAGATGGAAAACCAAGCCAACCTACATTAGTCAGTTATTGGCTGAAGAAGACAAGCCACGCTTTGTTGCCCTACTAAAGGAATACAAAGACTGTTTTGCTTGGGATTATGACGAAATGCCTAGTTTAAGTTGACACTTGGTTGAACATCGCCTCCCAATCATTGATGGATATCAACCATATCAACAACCTCCTAGGAGAACGGCAAATGATGTCATCCTTCAAGTTAAAGAGGAAGTTGAAAGGCTTATCAAGGCTAAATTCATCCGCACCGCAAGGTACGTTGAATGGATTTCAAACATAGTCCCAGTGGTTAAAAAGAATGGTAAAATTCGAGTATGTGTTGATTTTCGCAATTTGAATTCTGCCACTCCTAAAGACGAACATCCAATGCCTGTTGCAGATCTCTTGGTCAACGGAGCCGCCCAACATGAGGTTTTATCCTTTATGGATGGACATAGTGGCTACAACCAGATCTACATAGTAGAGGAGGACGTCTCAAAAACAGCATTTCGGTGCCCTGGAGCCATTGGTACTTTTAAGTGGGTAGTTATGCCCTTTGGACTCAAGAATGCTGGTGCAACCTATCAACGGGCAATGAATGCTATTTTCCATGACATGATTGGTAAGTTCATGGAAGTTTACATTGACGATGTAGTGGTTAAGTCACATAATACTCTTGACCACCTCGATCATTTACGACGCTCATTTGAAAGATTAAGGCAACATGGATTAAAAATGAATCCATTAAAGTGTGTTTTTGGTGTTGGTGCAGGTAATTTCCTTGGATTTTTGGTCCATCAAAGAGGCTTCGAGATAAACAAAAACAAGGCAAAGGCTATCTTACAAGCCCAGCCGCCCACCAACAAAAAAGGACTCCAACGGTTCCTTGGTCAAGTCAACTTCTTACGAAGGTTCATTTCCAACACTGCTGGTAAAACCAAAGCGTTTTCACCATTGTTGAAGTTGAAAGACGGAGAAGACTTCCAATGGAATCAAGAACATCAAGAAGATTTTGAGGCGATGAAAAACTATTTAATATCGCCACCTGTCTTAGTTCCTCCTAAAAAGGATAAACCTTTATACTTGTATATATCAGCCACAGCATCATCCATTGGGTGTTTGTTGGCTCAAGAAATAGAAAAGGGAAAGGAACAAGCAGTGTATTATCTCAGTATGACTCTTACTGATGTGGAAACCAGATACAGTCCTATTGAAAAGCTTTGTTTGTCACTCTACTTTGCAGCAATAAAGCTCCGGCACTATATGCTCTACTTTAACGTGTGCATTATTGCCAAAACTGACATTGTAAAGTATATGTTGACACGACCATTGCTTAAGGGTTGACTAGGAAAGTGGGGTTTAGCACTTTCTGAATTTAACTTCAAGCATATTCCTCAAAAAACGGTAAAAGGCCAAGCTGTTGCTGACTTTTTGGACGACCACCCTTGTTTAAACTTGGGAGAGAAATTCGAAGATGCTAATGAAGTTATGGAAGTCTCTTTACCACCCTGGATCCTATTGTTTAATGGATCAAGTACTGCACAATCAGTAGGTGCAGGAATTGTCATCACATCACCACAAGATGACTAATTTACAATGGCCTTTCACTTAGACTTTGATTGTACTAACAATCAAGCTGAGTATGAAACACTCATTATTGGTCTGGAATTACTTAGAGAAATGAAAGCATCCTCAGTTCATATCAATGATGATTCATTATTGGTGATAAACCAACTCACGCAAGAGTATAACTGCACTAGTCCATCATTGCTGTCATACTATGCAATGACAGTACAATTATTGGACAAGTTTGACAAAGTAAGCATTGAGCACGTACCCAGACATCGAAATGAGGGGGCAAATGTCGCTGCACAACTTGCATCGGGCATTACCTTTCAAAATGATATCTGAAGGAAAGTGGTAAATGTTGAAAGACTTATTTTACCATCCACCTTTAAAAGGGATAACGTGTTCGAAGTCTGCAACATTGTCCACAAACATTCCGATTGGCGGGAACATTTTCTCGAGTACTTAAAAGATCCAAGTAGGAGGTTTGATCGATGTATAAGAACCTTGGCCACACATTACGTTGTCTTGGCTAATGAACTATACAGAAAAGACCTCGATGGAGCTCTTTTAAGATGCTTGGATAAAGACGAAGCTCGGAAAGTTGTCAAAGTTATGCATGAAGGCTTGTGTGGCGCACACCAAGCTGGAAGAAAAATGAGATGGCTTGCACGCAGTCACGGCTTTTACTGGCCGACTATAATGAAGGATTGCATGGAATTCGCTAAGGGATGCCAACAATGTCAGAAATATGGCCCCATTTGGAGGCTCCCTACTGAAGAATTGCATTCCATCATCAAACCGTGGCCTTCCAGAGGTTGGGCGATTGATCTAATTGGCAAGATCACCCCACCGGCCAGGGGAGGTGTGTGTTTTATTATTGTTGCAACCGACTACTTTACCAAGTGGGTAGAGGCGAAAGCAATGAAAAGTACCACTCACTCAGATGTCAAAATTTTCATCAAAGAACACATTATTTATCGCTTTGGAATTCCAGAGACGATTACAACTGATTGTGGTACTAACTTTGATGGAAAAATTACAAGTGACTTGGAAAGAAAATTTGGCCTCAAGTTTGTTAAATCAACACCTTATTATGCACAAGCCAATGGGCAGGCCGAAGCTTCAAATAAAGTCATGATCATCATAATTGAGAAAATGCTGAAAGATAAGCCAGGAAAGTGGGACAAAGCGTTGTCTAAAGCTTTGTGGGCTTATCGGATGTCACAAAGATCATCTACTGGAGTAAGTCCGTTTAGTTTAACCTATGGCTTGCTTTTCAAAATGACTTACAGTGGTATGCTTATAATGACGCTATGATGATCAAGCTTGAAGATCTAGAATCAGAAAGACTTGATGCATTAGATCATCTGCAAGCACAAAAGAAAAGGCAAAAAGGTACTACAACAAAAAAGTTCACCCAAGAAACTTTATCGAAGGCGAGCTAGTTTGGAAAGCCATTTTTCCTATCGGTGCTCATGTAGATGGAATGGGAAAATGGTCACCCAAATGGGAAGGACCATTCCGAATCAAGAAAGTGCTAAAAAATGGTGCTTATTGGTTGGAAACAAAAGACAACAAATCGCACCAAAGATTTATCAATGGGTGATATCTTAAGAGATATTATCCAAACGCTTGGGAAGCAAGAAGTGAACCTCAGCCTGAATTTAATTCATTACCTGAGGATCCTGATGATTTGGCCATGAGTCAGCTTACAGCCAATAGCTTCACCAATGGTAGTCAACTATTGAAAACGCTTCGTGGACTTAGCCGCCCCAATTGCGTTTTCGCGGCTTTAAAAAAAACAAACATTTTTGTTGACGCCATTAAAGCCTCCAAGTTGCTGCAATTTACGGCACAAGGTTGGCTAGAGTGGATGATGTCAACAATGATGAGTCTATAGGAGGGGTCAAATTCGACCTAGCCTATATATATCAAGCCCAACTCCTTTAATTTAAGGAATTAGGCTTGAGGGGGGCATTGTTGATACCTAAATTTATAATTAGGGGTAAACTTGTCCTCAAGAATGTTAGAACAAGATGTGTGGCTCAGATTTAATCTAAATCCTAAAGCTAGGTCAAAATTGATGCCATCCTTGTCATATTTAAATTAGGAAAATAATTTTATTTTCCTAATTTCCTATAATTGGGCCAAAATTAGTGATAATTATTGGAAAATAATAATTATTTTATAATTATTATCATTTCAATAAATGATGGTCAGAAAAGAATTAAAGTCATCTTGTATGATTTTCGATTCTGATTGAGACTTGCTTCTTATAAGATGACCATCCTAATTTTGTAAAATACATAATGCCATGTCAGAATTGGACATATGGCATGATATGTGGCGCAATAAGGCCTAGCCCAGTGATCGAGCCAAAATAGATCCTATTTTTATGATCATTTTCCTATGCTTTTTGGTATTTATATGTGTGATTTAACTCTATTTTGCAAGTATTTGTGTTTTTTGGTCTTGAAGACAAGGAAAGTGGAAACTTGTTGTTTTTCACTATTTTTGGAGCTATTTTGATGACTTTTTGCACAAATATGGACCTAGCAATTTGGAGTGAAGATTTGGAGATTCGAAGTTCGTGATTGAAGATTTATTGAAGATAATTTGAAGAATTGAAGACCAATGAAGAATTATCTCAAGAGACAAGAATTGAGAATTGAGCTTAAATCGCGAAGGATTGAATACAAGCCATGGAGAAGCCCGGAAGCCTTGGAATTTTGGATATTTTATATGGGATAATACTCAGCCCATATAAGCCCACAATTGGAGTTAAAATCCTAATTTGTGCTGTACAAGCCCAATGAAATATCCAATTCCCGCATATTTCCGCATACTAATCCTAGCAGGATTAAAATTCAGCGCAGTCTCGGTAAAAAGGTCATAACTTTCTACTCAGACCTCCGTTTTAGACCCGTGAGTAGGCGTTGGAAAGCTAACTCCAAGATCTAGAACTTTCCTTTGAAGCCCAAAGACCAGCTCTGCCATCTTCAAGCCTGAGATTGCTATCGGAGTTACTGCACGATTCCAGAATTTTTCAGGATCCTATTTTCACAAGGAATTCGGTTCTAGGAAGACTTTTAAGCCAACTTGGAGACCAAGTCAGCCCTTAAAACGTCCTAGAGTCCTATTCTAATTGTAATTGGAGTATTTAGGGTTATTTCCACTATAAATAGCCACCTTATGTAATACAAATCACACACAATTTTCTCTTCTTCTTTTTCTCTTCTAGTTCTAGTTTTTCTTCTAGTTTTAGGGTTAGGGTGCCGCACCCTCTCTTTGCATAGAGAAAAGCGGCAACCCTAGGTTATTCAAGAGGAGGATTTCACCCCAAGGTCTTGTAAGTTTTCCAAATCCATGAGTAGCTAAATTCTTAATACTTCTTATCCTTTGGTGAATTTAATCAATTAATTATGGTGAGATTTGTGTGCTTATAATTTGATATTTGTTCTTGATGACATGTTTGCTAATCCTTGTTTTATTTTATGATCATGATTGTTATTGATTTAGATGGCCACTATTGATATAATATGATTGATCCATTGTTAAATCAAATTGAGTAGTAATAACTGGTTTGATTGTTTGGTAACAAATTGGATGGCTGGTAATAAGTGTCCAATGGGAGAAGTAAACCTTGTTTGTTCTTGATATTCATACGCTTGAATTGAATGAGTTTGGTTATACTTGTTATGCATGTGTGAAATTGATCTTAATGCTTTGTTCTTGACATACTAATAGATTGGTAATATAATGGTTAGTTGTTTTGAATAAAAGGGATAATTTAAGCTGGTAATAAGTAATTTTATCTAATATGCATGTTAGAGATTTCTCTAGACCAATTGTTTAATTGAGAGAATATTAAATTCATCTTTTAAATTAGGGATCCATAGTTAAATTGATTGATTTCTACCATTGGAGAAGAAGTATGCTTTTTAATCTTTGTTTTCTTTAATAATTGCCATAGTTTAGATTTAATTTACTTTGCTTTATTGTTAGTTTAATTGCTTTTATATTTGATTGTTTTAATCCCCTTTTCTATTAAGTAATTTTTGAGTGATTCTTAGAGAGGATTTATCTTTTAATAAGTCTATTCCCCTTCTATGTGGGATTCGACCCCTGCTTACCCTATCTACTTAGTTAGGAAATTGTGGGGATTATTTTGTGATTTGCTAACCACCGATTACAATTTTGGCGCCGTTGCTGGGGAAGGAAGGAAAAGACTAATCTTAAGGATTTTCTCTTGATTCTGCGTTTTTAATTTAATTTTTTTTATTTTTCTTCTATTTAGTTTTGCGTTTTTGAAAAACGAAAAAGTTTGCGTTTTCAAATTTAAAAAAAAAATTCTTGTTTTTTGCGTTTTTTTTAAAAGATTTTATTTTCTGTTTTTAATTTTAATTTTTGTTTAAGAACTTTTACTACTAATTTGTCTTTTGAGTTTTTGTTTTTCTAGAAAAGGATACAATAGAGCAATCACGTTCCGTAGGGGAATTGAATTTCACACATGAGATGAAGCCCCTCTGCATTGATTATCCTGACATGGATATGTCCTACGACTTGAAGTGTGGAGTGATCTATTTACTACCTGTTTTCCATGGAGAAGAGCATGAAAATCCACACGAGCATCTGCGAGATTTCTACACCAAGCATGCTTTGATGAATGGAATGCCTAAAGAACAAGTGAAGCTGCGAACTTTTCCATCCACCTTGGAAGGAAGAGAAAGAGATTGGTTCTGGAATTTACCACCAAAGTCCATCACCTCATGGAGCGGATTACAAGAAGCCTTCTTGGAACGGTACTTTCCAAACTCAAGAATTTCCGAAGTTAGGAAGAAAATCTCCGCTAGTTGCCAGCTACAAGAAGAAACATTGTATCAATATGGGGAAAGGTACAACAAATTTTGTGAGAGTTGCCCATATCATGGATTAAGTGAAGGATTTTTAATCCAAAACTTCTATGATGGGTTGTCTCAATCAGACAAAACCAATACTGATGTTACTAGTGGAGGTGGTTTGAGATTCAAGACTCCTGAAGAGGCCAGAAGACTATTGAACAATATGGCAGACAACATCTACCAATTCAGCACAACAAAAAGTAGTTTGTCAACAAGTGAACCTTAACCAGAATTTCTTCAAGGGATCAATGATCGTTTTGACCAAGTCAATTCGACCATTGCTTCTTTGGCAAATCAACAAGAGTCTATCAGCAAAATGCTTGCACAAATCCCGATGATGCAAGTAGAGCATCAACACTCACCTCAATTCATTTAAGCACCATCGAATATGGCTCAAGGACATGGAGTCAATTCAATTGAAGGAACTCAACAGTGGTATGCACAAAAGAGGGAATTGCCTGATGTTCCATCACCACCTGCGATATCACCACCTCCAGCACCTATTTTCCCTGCGATGCCACCATCAGTTGCTGTACCCAATGTGCTAGTGCCAAGTGATGAGGAGATTTCGGCCAAGAGCAAGGAGGATCGACCTACTTCATCACCAAAAGCTTCTCGGCCTCGATCAAGATTCGAAGGGATGAAAAAGATGGAAGCTATTTACTGTCCACCACCGTTTCCTCAAAGGTTTGAGCCACAACGTAAGATATGACATGCAATGAAGAAAGCCAAATCCATCCACTTCAGAAGGAGTAGGTAAATATTCCTATAATTGCTGCAATTTAAGAAGTTCTCAAAGAACGATGGAAGCACGTTGACTTGGTAGAGACTACACAAAGACATCAAGAGCCAGAGATTAAAGCAACATTGTCATGGGAAAAACCTATCCATTCTGAAACAAGTAAGATTGGAGGTGAATTTCATGATGATGCTGACATCCCTATCGTGAAGGAAGTTGAAGGAGTGTCAAGCGAAACAAATAATGATTTGGGACCATATGAATTTGATTTGCAAGACTCCTTTCAACTTTTCTTCAATGATGATGATGATGAGCCATGCAAAGTCAGCGTCCCTGCTCTACCAAAGGAAGCGTCCAAGATTGAGCCAGAAGAATTAGTAGCATCAAAAGATGACATTGAGATGGACATCCCTCTACCTTCTCCTCCCAGACTTGTCAAGCCCAAAAAAGAGCCACCAGACAATGAGCATCATGGACATCTCGAGCCAAAAGACACAAGTGTGCAAGATTTTGTTGATAACCAGCTTTTGGAACATGAAGATCAAGATTTCTTGGGAATCAACAAGCTTCTTGAGGCAGAATACTTTGGAGAGATCAAATACGAGGAATGGATACCCATGGATCAATTCTTTCTAGAGGACAAGAAAATTCACCAAGATGAGGATACCTTCCAAAGGCACGATGGGAGTAATGCCAATCAAGGATGCCGAAAGCACCCATTGCATCAACCACTGACGGCAACAAAGATGGCATTGTCATTCCTAGCCATTCATGGAGTCGCCCTCAATAAAATTGGTGATTTCTTTCCTTATCTCTTCTTTTCACTTCCATATTTTTGTGCTCAAATTCTTCCCATCTCACAATATTTGCTTTATACTTTGAAGTGGTATGATCCACCCTAATAAGGGGAGATGAAGGAAGGTCTAGCCAAAGACATTAAAGAAAGGCGTTGCTTGGGAGGCAACTCAAGAAGTTACTAACATTTTAATTTTCTTTTCTAGTTTTGTTTTTCTTTTTAGGATTTCAAATTAAGGGAACAAGGCGAACAATTGGAGCTTACGTTTTGAACAAGTTGTAAAGGGAAACGAATGGAAGCACCAAGGGATACAACACAAGGCCATACCAAGCAAGTATGCTTGACCGGCCAGGACCGGCCACATCCGTGCAACATACCCCTTGTCGATTCCAAATCCTGATTGGATCCAACTTGAGCTTATGCTTGGAAATAGAAAAGCTTTCTTAAACCCTACCTCCATTTTCTTTTCCTTGCATTGATTTGAATGATTATTGCTTTGATTTATTGTCTATTCCTTGATTTGAATTAGTTATTTGTATTTCTTTTCTATGTTTTCTATTATTTGATTTAGATCTTAATTATGACTCAAATGCCATGAATGCCATGATTAATGCTTTGAATTGCTTGAATTACTTGATTGGATGCATACTTTCTTTGTAAGTCAAGTATTTCATTAGCACATCTATTTAGTCATCACACTTATGAGGGACATATCACACACATGTGTATTCATATTGTGAGGACAATGTGTCTTTTAAGTGTGGCGGAGAGAGTCTAATAGAGAGTCTACATGCATAGATTCATACCATGAAATTTTTCGAAAATTTTGAAAATTTTTGAATTTTTCATGCATATATTAAGTGATTAAATTGATTATGATTGATGAATGCTTAGAATTTTTAAGAATGCTTAGAATTTTTAAGAATGCTTTATTCATTGATTGATTTTTAGCATGATATCTTATTTCTTAGAATTAGGTATAATTAGAGTTTTGTGATAAAAGCTTATTATTTATTGCTTCTATGATTATCTATTTCTAGAACTTGTGTTTAATCTTGTTGAAATTACAATTATGAAAGTATGTTATGGATATGTCAAGAACAAGTGTGGGGGACTACTTATATAAAAGGGTAGTTGAAAAAATCTTTTTATAAAAAGAAGTGTTTTCATGCAAGATGAGAAGAGGTATTTCCGAGTAACCTTTCCATAGTTGTCACTCTTTCAAAACAAAAGGCGTTAGTAACCATGAAAGAGGGTTAGAGACATGGAATTGCGGAAGTATTGTCCCTCTGAAAAAAATAGAGGGAGTCCCTCTAGAGTGCTAGTAGCCTCAAAATAAAAATATATGGGAGTTAGTAACCCCAAATCATGAACACTTCGAGGTTAGTAACCTCAATTTTCTAAAAATCAATTACACTTTAAAAATCTATTATAACCCACGAAAACCGTTGATTTGTATCCATGATATACATTCCTTTGAGTAATGGAGATAAAGATGAAAACATAAGCCTATGGAAAGAAGTAATTATAGGATGTGATGAATGATGAGTGATTAAAACTACTTTAATTATGGTTACTTAAGAATAAAGATGCTTGCTATTTCTTGATCTTTTGAATTGAGTTCTCTTATTATTCTTTGTTATTCTAATTTCATGATTGGATTGATCCTTGATATGTGTATGCATTTAAAATTGATTTTTCGAAAAGAATGGTTTCTAAAGAATAAACATAGATTTGTACAAAATTTGTTCTATTTTTCATACTAACCCATGAGTCTATCGAGTCTAGTCTTAAACATGTTTGTGGGTGTCGTCTTAGTTAAGTAAACCCTCAAGTGACATAAC
Organism: Corchorus olitorius; assembly: GCA_001974825.2. Lineage (NCBI taxonomy): Eukaryota > Viridiplantae > Streptophyta > Magnoliopsida > Malvales > Malvaceae > Corchorus > Corchorus olitorius. The sequence goes on along the minus strand of AWUE01022526.1, from coordinate 26,798 downwards.
ACCTCCTAAGTACTGTGCTAAGTGCCGCCGTACACCTATGAAAGTGGAATCATTATTTGCATTAGTTTTTGTTTTCTTAGTTTTTATGCATTAGTTTGTTAGGGACTAGCGAAGGTTTAGTGTGGGGGAAATTATGATCGAGCCAAATAGACCCTATTTTTATGATCATTTTCCTATACTTTTTAGTATTTATATGTGTGATTTAACCCTATTTTGCAAGTATTTGTTTTTTTAGGTCTTGAAGACAATGAAAGTGGAAACTTGTTGTGTTTCACTATTTTTGGAACTATTTTGATGACTTTTTGTACAAATATGGACCTAGCAATTTGGAGTGAAGATTTGGAGATTCGAAGTTCGTGATTGAAGATTTATTGAAGATAATTTGAAGAATTGAAGACCAATGAAGAATTATCTCAAGAGGCAAAAATTTAGGATTAAGCTTAAATCGCGAAAAATTGAAGACAAGCCATGGAGAAGCCCGGAAGCCTTGGAATTTTGGATATTTTATATGGGATAACACTCAGCCCATATAAGCCCACAATTGGAGTTAAAATCCCAATTTATGCCGCACAAGCCCAAGGAAATATCCAATTCCCGCATATTTCCGCATACGAGTCCTAGCAGGATTAGGATTCAGCGCAGTCTCGGTAAAAAGGTCATAACTTTCTACTCAGACCTCCGTTTTAAGCTCGTGAGTAGGAGTTGGAAAGCTAACTCCGAGATCTACAACTTTCTTTTGAAGCCCAAAGCCAGTTCATCCATTTTCACGCCCGAAATTGCTATCGAAGTTACTGCACGATTCTAGAATTTTTCAGGATCCTATTTTCACTAGGAATTCGATTCTAGGAAGACTTTTAAGCCAACTTGGAGACCAAGTCAGCCCTTAAAACGTCCTAGAGTTCTATCCTCATTGTAATTGGAGTCTTTAGGGTTATTTCCACTATAAATAGCCACCTTATCTCACACAAATCACACACACAATTTTCTCTTCTTCTTTTTCTCTTCTAGTTCTAGTTTTTCTTCTAGTGTTAGGGCTAGGGTGCCGCACCCTCTCTTTGCATAGAGAAAAGGCAACCCTAGGTTATTCAAGGGGAGGATTTCACCCCAAGGTCTTGTAAGTTTTCTTATGCCTCTCATGGATTCCAAATCCATGAGTAGCTAAATTCTTAATACTTCTTATCCTTTGGTGAATTTAATCAATTAATTATGGTGAGATTTGTCTGCTTATAATTTGATATTTGTTCTTGATGACATGTTTGCTAATCCCTGTTTTATTTTATGATCATGATTGTTATTGATTTAGATGGCCACTATTGATATAATATGATTGATCCATTGTTAAATCAAATTGAGTGGTAATAACTGGTTTGATTGTTTGGTAACAAATTTGATGACTGGTAATAAGTGTCCAATGGGGGAAGTAAACCTTGTTTGTTCTTGATATTCATACGCTTGAATTAAATGAGTTTGGTTATACTTGTTATGCATGTGTGAAAATTGATCTTAATGTTTTGTTCTTGACATACTAATAGATTGGTAATACAATGGTTAGTTGTTTTGAATAAAAGGGATAATTTAAGCTGGTAATAAGTAATTTTATCTAATATGCATGTTAGAGATTTCTCTAGACCAATTGTTTAAATGAGAGAATATTAAATTCATCTTTTAAATCAGGGATCCATAGTTAAATTGATTGTTTTCTACCATTGGAGAAGAAGTATGCTTTTTAATCATTGTTTTCTTTAATAATTACCATAGTTTAGATTTAATTTACTTTGCTTTATTTTTAGTTTAATTGCTTTTATTTTTAATTATTTTAACCCCCTTTTCTATTAAGTAATTTTTGAGTGATTCTTAGAGAGGATTTATCTTTTGATAAGTCTATTGCCCTTCTCTATGGGATTCGACCCCTACGTACCCTATCTACTTAGTTAGGAAATTGTGGGGATTATTTTGTGATTTGCTAACGACCAATTACCCAGGCCACACATGCCTAAATTTGATCCCTATTGAATTAAATGCAACTTTGTATTTTGTTCAATTAAGGACAAAAGGCGAAATTGATAAAATTGAATGGCTAGAGAGGTGCGATTCAAACAAGGATTTTACCTTTGTGATTTTTGACTCTCATAGATCATTCTGGCAAAATTTCATCTCATTTTGACTTAAGATGAAAAACTTATGCACGTTTTTTCAATTAAGGACAGTTTGGGGTGTGAAACCAATTTCACCATGACAGAGAGCTCATTTTTGACCAAGATTTTTCTATGGTCTTAATATGATACTCGAACCCTGCTAGTGAAATTTGGACTCAATCGGACTTCGTTTGCAACTTTTTCATTTTTTTCAATTAAGGATAGGAGACTTTCTACCCTGGTTTAGTCAAAATTGAATCTGATTTCTGTTCTGACCAAATTAAGGGCCAAAAATGATCAATTCATGATCAATTTCTTGGCCTAGGACATTCTGGTCAGATAGGGGGTCATTTTGGCTATTTTGACAGCAAATCAGTATACAGTGCAGCACAATCAGGATCTGAATCAGACTAGATTGCATCAGATTGGAGGCAGATTTCGTCCAAGTCATATTTGGGAAGATATGGCCGGCCTTGGGTGGTCATTTAAGGGTGATCAAAGTTGAAAGTCATTTTGGAGTTTCCTGAAGATTTTCTGAGAGGTCAGATTGGAGAAGCAATTAAAGCAGAACAAGTCAGATTGAATCAGACAATTAATAGGCAGACAAGTTGGGGTGGACGGCCTTGGTAGCCAAGCCTAGGCCGCCCCCTATATAAAGGGTCTTCCCCCTTCAGCTTTAAACAGACTCATGCAGCCTCAAATTTTCTCCGCGCAAAAACTAAGCTCCGCGCTTATTTTCTCTCAGGCCCTGCGCCACTTTCTGCAGCAACCCTACAAAATTCATCTCTTTTTTCAACACGAGTCAGCCTCGTTTCTTCAATATTTTTCTATTTCAATTTCGTCTCAGGACGTTAAATCAACTCTCCGCGAGTTTCTCTTCTCTTTCAATTTCGTCTCAAGACGTTAAACATTTACTTTTATGTTTTTCATATGAATAACAACCAGCTTGTTATTTTCAATCAATTTTCAAAGCAAGAAATCTTTTCAAACGTTTACTTTTCTACAGTCAATTTGGAATCGATGATTTAAATGCTCCGGTGTGACTTTGATCCAGTTCCCGCAATTCACTCGCTCTGATTTATTTTTGTGCTCCGCGCACCACCAAAATGTTTTTACAACCTCTTTGTCATTTTCAGCAAAATGACTGGCATGCCCCGCGCTGCTATTAGGTTTTTCGCAAAAACTCTACGCAAAGAGATTTTTGGCGCAACAGAATGAAAGAGAGGTCATGTATTTTGCTTTATATATGCGAATTATTTGTTTCGATGTATGAGTTTCTCCTAACTGATTAATTTACAGCCGATGCAATATCTTCTTACTAACCGACTTAAACAACTACAAAAAAAAAAATTATTCCTAATAAGAAGATCACTGCAGTGCAAGCCCAGGCTTCCCTGCTTGTATATAATTAAGTATTGCTTCCAACTTTGCACCCGAGTTGTTAGTTTAACTGGTAGGTGCATCGTGCCTGGACTGTGAGGTCTTGGGTCAAGTCTCACGGAATGTGAGTTTAATTTGTAATTTGTTTATTTGGTAGGTAGTTGGTTTATTTATGGTAGTTTCATAGTTTGAGTTGATTTCTCATTTAGATGTTTGGGCATATAGAGATTTATTCTGATTGTAATGAGATTTCACATGTACTCACTAAAAAATAAAGTGTTGCTTCCAACTTTTGTTGATAGGGGTGCAAACGAGCCGAGCTCGAACGAGCTTGTACATGAAGCAGTCGTGTTCGTGAACATTTAGCTTGTTCGAGTTCGGCTCGTGATCGTTTAAAATTTGGAAAGCGTGTTCGAGCTCGTCTTCGTTTATTAATAATGTGTTCGTGTTCATGTTCGTTTGTGTTTGGCTCGTTTAAATAGACTTATTCGTGAACACTTCACGAACGTGTTCATGAACACTAATTGAGTCTGTTCACGAAAAATTGTAATTAGCAAAAAATATTTATATACATATCTATTATTTGGAATAAAATATAATTATATACATACATATTTTAAATATTTATATAAATAAAAATAAAATTATTATATATATAATATAATATAAACGATCTATTAAATAAATAATTAACAAACATTAAACGAACATTAATCAAGTTTGTTCTTGAACATAAATGAACCGAACACCCCTTGTTCGAGATCGGCTTGTTTATTAAACGAACACTAAAATTGTGTTCGTGTACGTTCGTTTATCTTATCAAACAAATATAAACGAGTTCTAAATTAGTACGAATACGAGCTGTTCGACGAACACCGTGTTCATTTACACCCTATTGATAAGATATTCCTGCCTTTTTAAGTTAATTAGAGGGCTGTTTTGTTAATAAACAGAAGTTATCGTTTTCGGGTTTGTAGACTGCTCCTAACCTCAAACTCTGATTGGTCAAACCCACGTGAAGCATGTACGGCTAATTATTAATTATTATTAATTAATTAATTTGACAAAACTTGGATGCTAGTACTTTAAAAATTGACCAATGGGGAATAAAAAGAATCAGAAAGTAATTAAAGGGATAATCAGAAATCAGAATTAGAAAAATATAAATTTCCCATGCTTCCAACTAAAAAGTAAGGACAAGTGTCAATCATCAGCCAAATCATATTAGTGCATGGACCAAGAAAAAGTCCATTAATTTACTTTAATCCATAAAGAAAAATAAAAAGAATTAGAAGTGGGGAAGACTCGCTCATTTTAAATTAAACAAAACTCGTTTTTCTCATTCGAAGATTAACATTGTTTTTGTTGTGTTTGATGTCTTTGGCTAAAGAGAGGAGAGCTACCTAACTTTATCGTTGGAGATTTGGCCTCTTTTAGAAAAGGGAGAAGGAGAAGGCATGATGTTTCTTAATTAATTTTGGGAATGACGGTGCCTCAACCTCAAAGGCTTTATAATTTGTTTTAATCAAAAGTAATTTTAGGTTGAGATTAATCCATTTCGCATTCAGAATGTAAAATGTTAAGGTCTTTAATCACTCTGTAATAGGACAAAAATATGTATGATTTTTTTTGGTAAATTACAAGTATGTAGCTGTATTTGTTTTAATAATACGATTGATTTTATTTGAGTTGTATCTCAACAAAAAATTTATTTGAGTTGAATCGGCGATGTTATAAGTATAAACCTATAGATTGCCAAAAAAAAAAAGTATAAATCTATCAAATTTTTTTATTTATTTAGTAGACTCAAACTCAAGACTTTGTTTAAAGAAAACAAATATCGAATTATTTGAATCAAAATTGATGAAATTATTTTTATCTAACAAATAAGAAAATTTTAAGAAATGATCCACAAACAAATTTACAAAGTTTAGTCCCAAACAAAAAAAATTTCAAATGTCAAGGTTAGTCCAATAATTATAATAGGGTTTATACTGATACAATGCATAATTGATCGTATGCCAATGCCACATACCCGATTTCATGCTAACTTCCACAAACACAATTAGGTGAAATCATCATAACTTAAAAGTTTTAACTATTCTCTTCCCTAAATCTTAGGCTTTGGGTAAGTATATTTATTGGGTTTTTCCCGTCAAGGACTCATGGTATCATGATTTCCATAATTTCACTTTTCCTCCTATCAAATTAATCATCAATTACCCATGTTCCCGACTTTGTTTTTACTTTTTACTCTTTTTGGTAATTAAGCACCTTGCTTCCCACTTGAACACTTTTACACTCCCTAGTCATGCATCTTCATTCTTCATAGCCAAATATAGGATTATTAATTAATTAATTAAGGACACATTTTATATGATCATGGTAATAAAGTGCTTCCTTATTTGTTTAGTTAACATGTACTATTAATCATAAGTACTAATAAACAGTCGTTGAACGACCATCTATTTAATTAATTAGTTTGGTGCTATATGTTGTTTTGAGCAATCACTTTAATTGCAAGCTGTTGAAAGTATAGTATATATAATAATCTTTGTTGCAGCATGATGATATTCGTATGCCAAAATTGACTATAAAATCCAACTTTTACTCTTTTTGTTGATTTGATGATATATGCCCGACGATGGATAACATATATTCCTAATTATTGAAATTATACTTACCAATAATTTAAGCAAAAAAATTATACTAATAATTAAAAGACATGGCCTTTCAAAAAAAAAATAATTAAAAGACATGCACTCACATGCTATCGCCATTCTTTGCAAGTTTCAATATAAACTAACTAAATGAGGTAAACTTTAGTTAATAAAGATAATAATTAATAATCGTAGCATATATAATTTTCTATATGGAAAGCACATCTGTCCTATATTTTTGGGTATTACTAAATAGCGCCCCCTTTTACTAGGCACCGCCCCCCATTGAACTATTTTGCCCTTTCCTCCAAACTTCAAAATTTCCAATTCTCTCAAATTCTCTCAATCTTCAAACTTTCAAATCTCAATCATTCAAGCAAAACAACATCAAAATTCATGGAGTAGCGACATCCGGGATGGGTAAAGAGATTTTCGGATTGAAAGTATGTTTTTTTTGAAAAAAAAAAGTAAAAAAACAAATATCTATTTATCATTAATCAAATATTAAAGTCCTCTTGCTAATATTGATATATCCATACCCATTTAAACTAAATGAATTGTCCAATACTTATTAAATTACAAAAAAAAAATTAAAGGAAAATCTAAAAAAAAAACCTTTAAAGAAGAAGAAGAAGAGGGTCGCGACCCGACCCGCACGTTGTGACAGCGGTAGGGTCCCCCGGACCCGCACGTTGCGACAGGCATGAGACGTTGGGATTCCCTTTCAAAGTCAATTTGCTCTGTTTTGATTCTCCTTTATGTTGCCCAATTGCCATTTTTGGGTGTTAGGAACAACTTCTAAGCATGGTTGTTCTTGCCGAAAATGGCATCTGAGCAGATTCCTCTCCCATATGCCGCCAAGCCACGGTTCCAGTTGTTTTCCCGCCATGGGCTTGGTCCACGTTTGTATGTTGTGTTCTGCCATAGAAACTTGTTAGTATTGATTCTTTCTTCAAGGCAATGGAATAAAGGGAAATGAAACTAAGTGAAATGCTTCTCTGGTGACTTCCTCTTGTCGTAATGTGTCCTGCTATGAATAAGTTGTCGTAGTGGCAGGGAGTTGTGTCTCAATGCCTTGTTTGTGCTCTGAGCTCCTTGTGTCTTGAGTTGGTGGGCAGGAAGGCCTTAGCTGTAGGGCACATCTCCTTGGGACCCACCTTTTGTGAGTAGTGTGGCAGGGGCCGGCGTAATGTACATCCTGCTAGCTTTCCCTACCGAAGAACGAGGTGACCCATGTGCTGCATGTGTTTTGGGTATTATCACCTTAAGAAAAGTGACCCATGTGTTACATGTGCTTTGGACTTTTGGTTATTGGGCAAGAGAAATAAGCCTTTGATATTTGGGTGAGAAGTAGTCCATGTTTTTAATGTGTTTTGGGCTATTAAGAGAGATAATTGATCGCAATTTTGTGAGTGTTTGGGAGGAGATTTGTGGGTCTATTTTCGTCTTGGACCTATCCCAAGTTTGGCCCCTAATAAGGTGAAATATGGATCTTGGCCCACTAGAAAATTCTATAGTAGGATTTTCCGAATTAATACTGAGGGTTATTAATTCGAGTAAAATAGTGGGAATTATTCATTTAATTAAAATCACTTAAATTAAATGAATATAAAGCATGATGTTTACATATTTTCTTGTAGATTGCCATATGGCAACAAACACGTCCAACACACTTTCACTGCGATCCGTCCTTGAGAAAGACAAACTGAACGGGTTAAATTTCCTGAACTGGTACAGAAATTTGAGGATAGTCCTCAAACAAGAAAGGAAATTGTCTGTCCTTGAGGAACCCCTTTCTGAGGAACCACTTGCTAGTGCCCCAAGGGCTGAAAGGGATGCTTATAAGAAGCATCAAGATGACGCTTTAGATGTCGCTTGCCTTATACTTGCCACCATAACTCCTGATCTTCAGAAGCATCATGAGGAGATGGATGCTTTCGATATGATCGAGCATCTCAAACAATTTTATCAGGGGCAAGCTAGGCAAGAGAGATTTGACGTCTCTAAAGCCCTATTTGGATGCAAAATGGCTGAGGGGACTCCCGTGGGAACACATGTTCACAAGATGATAGGCTATATTAAAAGCCTTGAGAGACTGGGATTCCCTTTGGGCCAAGAGTTAGCCACTGATTTGATTTGGCAATCGTTGCCTGAGAGTTACAGTCAATTCATCATGAATTACAACATGAATAAAATTGACAAGCCATTGCCCGAATTGCTTAGCATGTTGAGAACTGCTGAAGAAAAGGCCAAGCCCAATACCATTTCGATGGTTAAAAAAGAAAAGAAAAAGGCTAAGGGAAAATTCAAATCAAAGGTTAACGATAACAATGCTGCTCGCAAGTCCAAGCAAATTGTTGCTGCACTCAAGCCTAAGGGTGGCGTGAACAAAGAAGGGAGTTGTTTCCATTGTGGTGAGACCGGCCATTGGAAAAGGAACTGCAAGGTTTACCTGGAAGAGTTGAAGAAGAAAAAGAAGGGAAGTGAGACTTCCACTTCAGGTATTTATGTTATAGAAGTCAATTTATTTACTTCTACATCATGGGTATTAGATACTGGATGTGGTTCTCACATTTGTGTAAATGTGCAATGACTCAAAAGGAGTAGAACATTGGCTAAGGGTGATGTGGACCTACGAGTTGGAAATGGAGCAAGAGTTACTGCTTTAACTGTAGGGACATATGTTTTATCTTTGCCCATTGGGCTTGAACTGGAACTTGAGGATTGTTTTTATGTGCCTTCCATTACTAGAAACATTATTTTTATTGCTTGTTTAGACAAGTAGGGTTTTTCATTTGTAATAAAGAACAAATGTTGTTATATTTATTTCAATGATATTTATTATGGTTGTGCACATTTAATTAATGGCCTTTATGTTCTAGATCTAGATATGCCCATCTTTAACATAAATGCTAAAAGGAATAAATTTAATGATTCTAATCTAACTTACCTATGGCATTGTCGTTTGGGCCATATAAATGAGAAACGCATATCAAGACTCCATAAAGATGGATTCTTAGATTCTTTTGATTTTGAACAATATGAGATATGCAAACCTTGTTTATTGGGTAAGATGACCAAACTCCTTTACCAAACAAAGTGAGAGAGCCAGTGATTTCTTAGGCCTCATACATACTGATGTTTGTGGACCTTTAAACAAACAAGCTAGAGGGGGTTACTAGTATTTTATTACATTTACTGATGATTTCAGTAGATATAGATATGTGTATCTTATGAAAACAAATCTGAAGCCTTCGAAAAGTTCAAGGAATTTAAGAATGAAGTAAAAAACCAACTTGGCAAAAGTATAAAGGCACTTCGATCCGATCGAGGTGGAGAATATTTAAGCCAAAAATTTCTTGACTGTTTGAAGGAGTGTGGGATAGTCTCACAACTCACTCCTCCTACCACACCACAATGGAATGGAGTCGCGGAAAGCAGGAATCGAACTTTGTTAGACGTGGTTCGATCAATGATGAGTCATGCAAATCTTCTAGTTTCCTTTTGGGGACATGCATTGAAAGCTGCTGCTTTCACACTGAACTGTGTTCCATCAAAGTCGATTCAAAAAACACCATATGAGATGTGGACTGGGAAACGCCCAATATGTCTTTTATGAAGATTTGGGGATGTGAGGCTTATGTAAAACACCAAACATCAAATAAGCTTAAACCCAAATCTGAAAAGTGTTTGTTTGTTGGGTATCCTAAACAAACTAAAGGATACTATTTCTATAATTTCACGAGAACAAAGTGTTTGTTGCTCGGACAGGTGTCTTTCTAGAAACAGAATTTATCTCTGGAAAGACTAATGGGAATAAAATAGACCTCGAAGAAGTTCGAGAACAACAACAAGTCACTGAACCTCAAATGGAACTTGAACATAGTTCACAAATTGTTGTGGAATATGAATCGGAGCAGATTCCACAAGTTGTTGAGAAACAAGATACTGCTCAAGAAACACAGCCATTGTGTAGGTCTGTAAGAATAATAAATCATTTACTTGCGAGGTATACTTTATGCATAACTCATCATGGTGATTTTTGCTCATGGATCAAGATGAGCCCACAACCTACCAAGAAGTAGTGGCAAGCCCAGAATCTGAGAAATGGCTTGAGGCCATGAAATCTGAAATGGATTCCATGTATGCCAACTAGGTATGGATCTTGGTTGACCCACTTGAAAGGATAAAGCCCATAGGGTGCAAATGGGTTTTCAAAAAGAAGACCGACATGGATGGTAATGTACATACCTATAAAGGGCGATTGGTTGCTAAAGGTTTTCGATAAACTCATGGTGTTGACTGTGATGAGACCTTTTCGTTAGTTACGATGTTCAAATCTATTCGGATTTTGCTTGCAATAGCTGCATTTTATGATTATGAAATCTGGCAAATGTCAAAAACGCCTTTTTTAATGGGAATCTTCATGAGGATGTGTACATGACACAACCTGAAGGTTTTGTCACTCCAGAAAATGCTGGAAAAGTTTGTAAGCTACAGAGATCCATTTATGGATTGAAGCAAGCTTCTCGAAGCTGGAATCTTCATTTTAACGATGTGATCAAAGAGTTTGGTTTCATTAAAAACGAAGATGAGCCTTGTGTTTAAAAGAAGGTTAGTGGGAGCACAATTGTTTTCTTGGTATTGTATGTAGATTACATACTTCTCATTGGGAATGACATCCTTACTTTAAAGTCTGTAAAGACTTGGTTAAGGAAATGTTTCTCTATGAAAGACTTAGGTGAAGCAAACTATGTGCTAGGTGTCAAGATCTATAGAGATAGATCAAGTAGATTACTTGGCCTATGTAAGATTACATACATTAAAAAGGTGCTAAAACGGTTTAGCATGCAAGACCTTAAGAAAGGGTTCACACCTATGACACTGACACATGGCATTACTCTCTCAAAAGATCAATTTCTAGTAACACAAAAGGACAGAGAGCGCATGAGTCAGATTCCATATGCATCAGTTATTGGATCTATCATGTATGCCATGTTAAGTACTCGCCTTGATGTTTTGTATGCCTTGAACATGATGAGCATGTACCAACCTAACCCGTGAAGGTCATTTGATTGTTGTCAAGAATATCCTTAAGTACTTGAGAAGAACTAAGGATACATTCTTGATATATGGAGGTGAGGAAGAGCTCACTATGAAACGTTACACAGATGCAAGCTTCCAAACCGTCCATTGACGAAGCTTCTGACGCAAAAGAAGCATGATCGTCATATTGGTTCACTTGGTATTAGATACATTAGTGATTGGTCTTAGTGTCATTGGTATATTACTTGAAACCTAATAATTGATAATGTTTTATAAACATTTATCATGCTCACATTACATATTCTATGGCAAATTCCATTATTATATTTCATATGAAGTATGCGTAATGTATGTAAATATAATAACGTCCTTAGAATAATTATGATATGATCGGTCGTCAGCAATCATAAAAATAATCCCCACAAAATCCTAACTAAAGTAGATAGGGTAAGTAGGGGTCGATCCCACAGAGAAGGTTGATAGACTTTATCCGAAAATACAATCCTTAAAATCTCTCAAAACAATATAAAAACAGAGGTTTAAGAATAACAATTAAAAAGAAAGCAATTAAACTAGAAAACAAAACAAAGTAAATTAAATCTAAATCTATGGCAAATAAGAAAGAAAACAATAATTAAAAAGCATACTTCTTTTCCAATGGTAGAAAACAATCAAATTGATAATGAGTCTTTGATTTAAAAGATGACTTCAATATTAAATCCTTGATGATAACTGGCCTAGGAAAATCCTAACATGCTATTTAGATAAGATTACCGGTTAAAGCTTAAATTACCCCTTTCATTAATTTAACAAATCAATTACCGGTTAAGGCTTAAAGATTCACCAAGCAACAAAGCATTAAGATCAACTATTTAATTAGTTCTTTCACACATGCTTAACAAGTAAAACCATACAACAACCAGATAAATCTGATCACTGGCATGCAAAACCCATTGAGCGACTGTCAATCGTCATCAATCCGCTACCAAACAATCAGACTCGAGGGTTAACTGTTCCGCCTGACTTAGCAATAGATCTCTCAAATTATCTCTTTATCGGCCGCATAAAATCAATAAAAATCAAGATCATAAAATAAACAGGGTGTAAAACAGAGTTTAACATGCTATCTATCAAGAATAAAATACTAAATTATATGCACAAAAATCTCACCATATCAATTGATTGAATTCACCAAAGGATTAGAAGTATAAAGAATTTAGCTACTCATGGATTTAGGAAGATCCATGAGAGGCTTAAGAATACTTACAAGACTATGGAGGGGCAAAATCTTCTTGCAAAATACCTAGGTATGCCGCACCTCTCTATGCCTAGAGAGGGTGGTGGCACCCTTGCCTAAAACTAGAAGAGGAAAATAAATCTATAATTGTGTACTTGTGTGATTTGTGTTACATGAGGTGGCTATTTATAGTGGAAATAACCCTCGGAAATCCAATTCTAAGTAGGAAAGAGGTCTAGGACGGTTTAGGGTCTAACTTAGACTCTAAGTTAGATTAAAAGTCTTCCTAGAACCAAAATCCTAGTCAAAATAGGATCCTGAAAAATCCTGAATTCGTGCAGGGAATTCGACGGCCTTTTTGGGCTTGAAAACGGCAGAACTGGGTCTTGGACTCCAAAGGTAAGTTGTAGATCTCGGAGTTAACTTTCCAACGAGTACTCATGGGCCTAAAACGGAGGTCTGAGTAGAAAGTTATGATTTTTCTACCAAAACTGCGCTGAATCCTAATCAGGTTAAGACTAGAAGCCGGAATAAGCGGGAATTGGATATCTCCTTGGATATAGGTGGCATTAATTGGGATTTTAACTCCAATTATGGACTTATATGGGCTGAGTATTTTTCCATATTAAATATCCAAAATTCCTTAGCTTAAAGGCTTATCCATGGCTTGTCTTCAATCATTCGCAATTAAAACTTCAATCTTCAATTCTTGCTCTTGAAATAATTCTTCAATAGTCTTCAAGTCTTCAAATTATCTTCAAATAGTCTTCAAACACGAACTTCGAATCTTCCAAATCTATGCTCAAAATTGCTTTGCTCAAATCTGTGTAAAAAGTCATCAAAATAGCTCCAAAAATAGTGAAAAATAACAATTTCTCAATTTCACATCACTTAAAGACTCAAAACACAAATATTATCAAAATAGCATATATTTGAGTATAAATAGATCCAAAAACATAGTAAAATAGCCATAAAAATAGGGTCTTTTTTAGCTCAATCATATTTCACCCACACTAAATCTTTGCTAGTCCCTAGCAAACTAGTGTAGAAAACTAGGAAAAAGAAATCATAAGATAGACTCTAGATTAATGCAAATCAAAATTCCATCTTAGTTTTAAACCTTTCAAAAACTTTGAATGCTTACACATATTAAGGATTAATGTAATTATTAAATCAAGATAACTAAGAATCATAAGAGCACTCAATTCAAAAGATCAATAAATAGCAAGCATCTTTATTCTTAAGTAACCATAATTAAAGTAGTTCTAATCACTTACCATTCATTACATCCTATAACTACTTCTTTCTATAAGCTTATGTCTTCACTTTTATCTCCATTACTCAAAGGAACGCATATCATGGATACAAATCAAGGATTTTCGTGGGTTATAATAGATTTTCAAAGGGTAATTGATTTTTAGAAAATTGAGGTTACTAACCTCGAAGTGTTCATGATTTGGGGTTACTAACTCCCATTTTTGAGTCTACTAGCAATCTAGAAGGACTCCTTCTTTTTATTTTTTCAGAGGGACAATATTTCTGCAATTCCATGCCTCTTATCCTCTTTCCAAGGGTTACTAACTCCTTTTGTTAAAGAAAAGAGTGACAACAATGGATTGATTTTTTTTTAAAAAAAAAAGTATACAGAAATACCTCTTCTCCTCTTGCATGAAATCACTTCTTTTTATGAAAACAATCTTTTTAACTACCCTTTTATATAAGTAGTCCCCCACACTTGTTCTTGACATATCCATAATATACTTTCATAATTGTAATTTCAATAAAAATTAAACACAAGTTCTAGAAATAGGCAATCATAGAAATAATGAACAATATGATTTTATCACAAACTCTAATTATACCTAATTCTAAGAAATAAGATATCATATTATCAATCAATCAATCAAATAAAACTTTCTTAAAAATTCTAAGCATTTTTCAATCATGATTAAATCAATCAATTAATATATGCAAAAATTCAAAATTTTCGAAAAAAAAATTATGGTCAATATGCATGTAGACTCCCTATTAAACTAAACTCTCTCCCCCACACTGAAAAGACACATTGTCCTCAATGTGGAAACACATATGAGATTAACACAAACAATTGATATTACGCATGCTCATGTGGTTTATTTAAATGCAGAAAATAAAAACTAACACTAACAATTAATTCACATCAAAAAATAGGCAAGCAATCAAAGCAATAATTAATCAAGACAAAATAATGCAAGGAAAATTAAAAAGATAGAGTTAAGGAAAGCTTCTCTGTTTGTAGGCATAAGTTCCATCATTGCTTCTGAAACTTGACTCCTTTCGAATTCAGCTTGCAATTTGTCCAAATTAAACTCCATTTGCTTTCCTTCGGTTCCTTCATGTGAAATCATTTGGTTGCCTCCCAATAAGCGCCTTTCTTTAAGGTCTTTGGCTAGACTGCCTTAAAGAAATTATTCTTCAAGGATGAAGGAACTATGGGTATATTCCTTCAACAAGTCCACAATGATTTTTAGAGTATCATTGATGGCTTTGAGAACTTCAAGTTGAATTTTATCAAGACTTGAAATCATCAAGGGTGGGTGTTCAGAATGAATAGCCGGTGGTGGCTCGGTGTTGGCATGGCTTGCAAAGCATTTGGCCGGTAATGGCACGGTGATGGCCGGTGGTGGCACGGTGATGGCCGGTGGTGGCTCGGTGAATGGCCGGTAGTGGCCTGTTAATGGCGCGGAACTGGCCGGTTGGGGCTGAATGGAAGCACGGGATGGCGCGTAGGAAGGCACGGATGACCAGGCAGGCAGCGCGGATGGCCGGGCATGTGACCGGGCAAGTGACTTGGTGCGGCTCGGTTATGGCCGGGCCACAGCCGAGCATTGGCCGGCTGAGTTGGCTTGATCATGGCCTTGGGCATCTTCCTCTGGTTTCTTGACTTTCATCTTCCGCTTCTCTCCGTGTGGTTGAACTCCTTGCTTGTTGGCTTCTTGTTCTTCCTTTGTTTTTCTCCTTTTAAAGCTAGGGGATGCAATTGCTTTAGTCAGAGATTCCAGTGCTTCAAATGCAGCATCTGGGGTTCTATCGAACAAAGGGATATTGTCCACATTATCCACAAGAATTTGACCATATACTCCTAATCCTTGATAGAAGTATGTAATCAAAAGTTGTTGTGATATGGCATGGTGAGGGCAGGCTGCGCAGAGGTTCTTGAATCTGTCCCAAGCTCGATAAAAGGGCTCAACTTTGCGTTGCTGAAAAGTTGCTATCCTTTGTCTTCCTTTGGAAATCTGAGCAGATGTCATCGATGAAGATTCTTCACTTGCTCCTTTCTTAACACTTTTAACACTCACAACACAAACAAACTTGTTAGAGTTCAATGGCAATTGAGATGAAATTCTAGGGTGGATTACATCACCATCGAATTCCATGGTCAATGAACCATCAAATACATCAATCTTAGTATGAGAAGTTCTTAAGAAAGGTCTTCCTAATAAAAGAGGACATTGATCTTTCGAATGATCCATCTCCATAACAAAGATGTCAATAGGAAAAATCAAGTATTCAATTTTAATTAAGACATTCTCTAGAACACCTTTGGGATGAACCAAAGATCCATCAGCAAACTGCAGAATCACATCAGTAGTTTTCAAAGGACCAAGATTTACAGATTGATAAAAAGAATAAGACATTACGCTTAAAGATGCTCCTAAATCTAGCATAGCATTCTCTATAACACTTCTTCCAATAGAACAAGTAATAGAAAACATACCTGGATCCTTGCACTTAGAAGGTAAACTCTTTTGAAGCACAGCAGAGACATTAACTACAGTACTTACCTTACCTTGTAACCTTTTCTTGTTGGTACAAAGTTGCTTAAGTAACTTTGCATAATTTGGAATTTGTTGAATAGCATCAAGAAGTGGGATGTTGACCTCAACTTTTCGAAGTATCTTCAAAATATCTTGATCATCATCTTCTTTCCTTGACTTCTTCAATCTTGATGGAAAAGGTATGGTGGCATCTACCTTGGAATCCTTCTTGTCGGCGGCTATCTCCTTGGTGGTTGCGCCATCTTTTCTGGGTTCTTCTTCAATCTTGATTTCTTTGTCAGGCACTTGCAATTCTTCTTCTTTGGTGTAGCTCGCCTTTCCTTCATCTTGTGCGGCATGGCTTGGATAGAGGTTTTCCAACTCTTTTCCACTCTTTAAAGTGATTGCACTTACATTCTCCTTAGGAGGTACCTTGGGTTGAGATGGGATCCTTTGTTGACCTTGTGTCTTGAGTTCACTCATGTCACTAGCCAATTGACTGATTTGTTTCCTCATCATCTCCATAGCTTCTCTTAATTGTTGCATCTCGACAGCTTGTGAAGATTGTTGAAAATTAGGCCTTTGATAATTCATTGGCCTTCCTTGATAGTTACCTTGGTTCCCATATTGTTGACTTGGTTGCTCGGCTCTCCAATAAGGTTCAGGCTTCCTTTGATATGCTCCTTGCATTCCAACAGCATTGACTTCTTGTGCGGTGTGTTCCAGAGAAGGGCACTTATCAGTGTAGTGTCCTTGTTTACAATTACCACAACTCTTAGGCACACTTGAAAAATTCGCATTGAATAAATCAGTGAGCACAGCGACTTGTTGATTTGTTTCTTGAAGTTGTTGCTCTAGTGAGGTGGAATGGGTAGAGACTTCATTGATTCTTCTGGAATTGCCTTCTCTTGAATAGTCTTCTCGAGTTCCAAATTGTTGAGTGTTGGCAGCCATGTTCTCCACTAAAGTCCAAGTATCGGTGGGAGTTTTGTCTATGAAAGCTCCTCCACTTACAGAATCTATAGAAGATCTGTCAAACGGTAGTAATCCTTCATAGAAGTATTGTATAAGCAATTGTTCAATGATTTGATGATTGGGGTAGCTCGCACATAGTGTCTTGAAACGTTCCCAATATTCATGCTTTATTTCTCCATGGCGTTGCTTAATTCCGCAAATCTCCTTCCTTATACTTGATACCTTATGAGCAGGAAAGTACTTTTCCAAAAACAATTTCTTAAGGCTCGACCAAGATGAGATTGAACCAGTTGGTAAGAGGTACAACCAATCTTTTGCACGATCCACAAGAGTGAACGGAAAAGTTCTTAGCTTGAATTGGTCTTCAGTGATACCTTGAATATTTGTTGATGTGCAGGCAATCTGAAAATCTGTCAGATGACGGTGAGGATCTTCTCTAGACAGACCATGAAATTTGGCTAAAATCTGAATAAATCCAGATTTGATCTCAAAATTTGCAGTCGTATCTGGGTATCGAATTGCTAAGCGTTGTGCATTGACGTTTGGTACAGAAAGCTCTCTTAGGGATTTAGGACCTTCGTTTGCCATGTCTTGTGACGGTGTTGAAGCAGCAGATCTAGAATTTGATTGAGAACTCGAATTGGATGACTCCTCTTCTTGTTGTCGATTTGATTTCTCCTTCCTTAGCAAAAATAGTGTTCTTTCTGGCTCTGGATCAAATTCAAAGTCTTCTATACCACTACTTCTTGTCTTTGCCATGCAACTTCCTAGAAAAACTCAAAAACTCAAAAGAAAATATTAGTAGTAACAGTTCTTAAAAATATATTAAAATTAAAGACAGAAAAATAAGGAAAATATTTTTTTTTCCAAAAAATGCAGAAACAAATTTTTTTTTTTATGAAGCAAAAACTTTTTTTTTTCAAAAATGCAAGACTCAAAAAAATTAAAAATGCAAAATCACATTTTTTTTTTGGAAAAAACGCGGAAAACAAAAATAAGAGAAAAACAAATTTTATTTTTTTAGATAAGATTACCGGTTAAAGCTTAAATTACCCCTTTCATTAACTTAACAAATCAATTACCGGTTAAGATTTAAAGATTCACCAAGCAACAAAGCATTAAGATCAATTATTTAATTAGTTCTTTCACACATGCTTAACAAGTAAAACCATACAACAACCAGATAAATCTGATCACTGGCATGCAAAACCCATTGAGCGACTGTCAATCGTCATCAATTCGCTACTAAACAATCAAACTTGAGGGTTAACTGTTCCGCCTGACTTAGCAATAGATCTCTCAAATTATCTCTTTATCGGCCGCATAAATCAATAAAAATCAAGATCATAAAATAAACAGGGTGTAAAACAGAGTTTAACATGCTATTGATCAAGAATAAAATACTAAATTATAAGCACAAAAATCTCATCATATCAATTGATTGAATTCACCAAAGAATTAGAAGTATAAAGAATTTAACTACTCATGGATTTAGGAAAATCCATGATAGGCTTAAGAATACTTACAAGACTATGGAGGGGCGAAATCTCCTTGCAAAATACCTAGGTATGTCGCACCTCTCTATGGCTAGAGAGTGTGGCAGCACCCTTGTCTAAAACTAGAAGAAAACTAAAAACTAGAAGAGGAAAATAAATCTATAATTGTGTAGTTGTGTGATTTGTGTTACAGGAGGTGGCTATTTATAGTGGAAATAACCGTAGGAAATCCAATTCTAAGTAGGAAAGAGGTCTAGGACGGTTTAGGGTCTAACTTAGACTCTAAGTTAGATTAAAAGTCTTCCTAGAACCAAAATCCTAGTCAAAATAGGATCCTGAAAAATCCTGAATTCGTTCAGGAACTTGGACGGCATTTTTGGGCTTGAAAATGGCAGAACTGGGTCTTGGATTTCAAAGAAAAGTTGTAGATCTCGGAGTTAGCTTTCTAACGAGTACTCATGGGCCTAAAACGGATGTCTGAGTAGAAAGTTATGATTTTTCTACCAAAACTGCACTGAATCCTAATCCTGTTAGGACTAGAAGCGGGAATTGGATATCTCCTTGGATATAGGCGGCATTAATTGGGATTTTAACTCCAATTATGGGCTTATATGGGTTGAGTATTTTCCCATATAAAATATCCAAAATTCCTTAGCTTAAAGCCTTATCCATGGCTTGTCTTCAATCCTTCGCAATTAAAACTCCAATCTTCAATTCTAGCTCTTGAAATAATTCTTCAATAGTCTTCAAGTCTTCAAATTATCTTCAAATAGTCTTCAAACATGAAGTTCGAATCTTCCAAATCTATGCTCAAAATTGCTTTGCTCAAATCTATGTAAAAAGTCATCAAAATAGCTCTAAAAATAGTGAAAGATAACAATTTCTCAATTTCACATCACTTAAAGACTCAAAACACAAATATTATCAAAATAGCATATATTTAAGCATAAATAGATCCAAAAACATAGTAAAGTAGCCATAAAAAAAGGTCTTTTTTAGCTCAATCATGATATTATTCTTAAAAATCCCTATTAAAATATTATTGAGGATTAGGACGACAATAATACATTGAGACTAGTATGTGTAATGACTGATGACAAGTGGTTGTCATGGATATGAGATATCAAGTCAACATATGGGTACATGTTGGAGAACAGATGTACTGGACCGACCCGACATGAGAATGTTACATGGATTGTTATTTGAATGTCATAAGTGACTCTCAAAGTGACAATGGTGTATGTGATCCTTTGACTTGAGATCATCATAGATTCCTACATGATAAGTCGTATGCTTTAATATAGTCAAACGTCACTCGTAACTAAGTGAACTATAAAGGCTATAAATGGGTGTGCTACAAATCATGCAGAGGAATGTGCATAATCAAGATAGAATTTGTCCCTCCTATATAAAAGGAGTGATATCTTGGGCCCCTTGATTGAGTGGGATTAGAAATGCATGGACGTGCTCAAATGAATTGATATGAGATATCAATTGCATTTGTTGAAACTAATCCATTCAGGATTCAAGAAACATAAAGATTGAACTATACAAGTATGACACAATCCATGACTTGTGTTCAATCAAGGTATCAAGGACAAATGGATTAAACAACACGGTAACGTTGATCACAGATAAGGTTATATCGAATCATGATATTCTTGTAACTTAGGTAGCAATGATGTGTTGCTAGACACCGCTCATTGCTTGTGGCATTAAGATATCTTGTCTCTGCTAACGTTATAAGAACCTAATGGGTCGCACACTTAGATCGACTAGGTAATGAAGCACAGAAAGGTTGACATTGGATTATTGATCTTAGTGCAAGTGGGAGATTGTTGGGTTATGCCCAAAAGACCAATTAAATAATTGGTCCATTAAGCCTAAATTAGTGGCCCAATTATCGTGATTAAAGAGTTTAATCATGGTCCATCAAATTGATCTTAACCTAGTTATAAATAAATGTTATTTTACCTAGGGAAATAAGGATAACACATATTCTAAGCCGTCAACCGTTTCTGAAAAGAAAAACTCCCTGACGTTTTGCTAGCACAACACGAAAGAGACTCAAGCTTCAATCTTGATTGCCCGACGGGAACCAAAAAGGATTTCTCTACAGAAGTTTCGAACTCCAAATCGTTTTGTGATTTCGCTTCCTAAAGTATATTTTCTATCACCACTTGGCTCATCTTCGTAAGGATCCTGGTTGGGAATCGATTTTATTTTCCCCCGCGTATTTGTTTTGTTTTCGGTTTCCCTTCAAATGGAAAATTACATCATACATAATTATCAATAACTCTCACTCAATCTATCAACCCAATCTAACAATCAATCCTAAACCAAACCCAACCAATCTTTGAGTGCTCTCGCTTAGTCTCTACAAACCAATCATCACATCAACAAAACCAAACACCAAACCAAACTATCACACACACACCCCCATGAGGACCATCCTTTTCCTATGGGGTGTCTCCACCAATTCTACTCCTTAGACTACATCTTTTCTCCAAGCATACAAAATCCTATAGAGAAACTTTCTATTTATACTAGCACAAACTTGGCCTCCAAGTAATCTCTTTCCTATTAGGATTCTTGTTTACCAAGTCTTTTTCTCCACCAAGCAATATGTCTAAAAAATCTCAATCCAAATCTAACTAGGATTTGAGTCAAAATCCTAACAATCTCCACCTTGACTCAAATTCCATTAAATCTTCAATCTTCAATCAATTTTCAAGAACATGCTTAGCTCCACCTACAATGAAAGTTTCTCAATCTTCAAGCAATCTTATCATGTGTGTCTTCATCTTCATTGCATCATCTTCAACTTTGATTCTGAATCCGATCTTGCTTTTCATCCAAATCTGATTTGAAAAAGCCAACAAGCAATCTTCAAAATAATCATCAATCTGCGAAATTTGTCAATCTCTACAACAACAATCCTGACGAAGCATAGCACAAGTTTGGGCTACCGGGCAACCTCCAATCCATTCAACCTGAGCTCTGATACCAATTGTTGTAACCCGAATATCTCAAACTATAATCTATCAAATTAATCATGCAAGTGGAAGCAACTAAAATAATAAACATCCACACAAGAAACAAGAATTTACGTGGTTCAGCACTGAACTTGCCTACGTCCACGGAGGAGAAGAGAAGATCCACTAGTTAATGGAAAATTACATCATACATAATTATCAAAAACTCTCACTCAATCTCTCAACCCAATCTAACAATCAATACTAAACCAAACCCAACAAATCTTTGAGCACTCTCATTCGGTCTCCACAAACCAATCATCACATCAACAAAACCAAACACCAAACTAAACTATCACACAAACACACACACACACACACACACACACCCATGAGGACCATCCTTTTGTCCTATGGGGTGTCTCCACCCAAATCTAATCCTTAGACTACATCTTTTCTCCAAGCATACAAACCCCTATAGAGAAACTCTCTATTTATACTAGCACAAACTTGGTCTCCAAGTAATCCCTTTCCTATTGGGATTTTTATTTACCAAGTCTTTTTGTCCACCAAGCAATATGTCTAAAAAATCCCTATCCAAATCTAACTAGGATTTGAGTCAAAATCCTAACAGATTTTAACTTTTATTTCCTTAAAAACTACTATTAAGTGTGTCTATTTTTCTATTTTTTTATTTTTTTCTTATTAAGTGTGTCTATTTTTCTCAAAACAAATTTCTTATTACTTCTCAATTTATATACAACAGTAAACATTCTTTGCCTACGAAATTCTAGTTTCTCACCCTCCAATATTTTCATGTCACATCAAATCTATTTAATTTTTCCAATAGAGTTCACCACATATATTAAGAGTGCAAATGTAAAACATTAAACACATTATGGAAAGCTTGGAATTGGAAAAGGGGAGAGAGGGGACCTTCACAATAATATTCCTAGTTAGAATATATAGCCACAGCCCACAGCCTCAGCCCGCCCTTGACTTTAATATTTTTCTTTTCTGTTTAATTTCTTCTTTTCAATTTTCATAAGTATCTTCAATTCAAGCACCAATATTAAGAGCACGAAATTCTATCACATGTAAAAGAAGAAATTAATGTACGTAATACATTTTTATTTTTGGGATATAATTATACTTTATTATTAATTCTAAGCATAGATATGGCATATATAATTAAGGAATATATATTAACCTATATTATATATAGATTTTTTTTGTTTATATATATATATATATATATGTATATATATATATTGAATGAAGAATACAATTTCTGAATTGCAATTACGTATTTGGGGTAGTTTATGTGGTGTACAATTTGCCACGTCATTTTTCTTTTTGGCTATTTTGGTCATTCTTCCATACCTACATTTTCCATTTCCCTACTGTTGCCCCTGCAATTCCCACTGTTGTTTTCATTAGCCTGATGCATGTCCCACATTCCCTTATTCCTCTCAGCCTTCTTTCTTGTTCGCGCGTCCTTCTCTTTCTATCCCGTTCTTCTATCCTCCTCTAAAGCTTATTCGTTTTTTTTTCACTCCATTTGCTTATCACTCTTCTCTTCCTTTATCATCCTTCTCCCCTGTGCGTCAAGTATAGGTTTTCCAATTTTTCTTCGTGTTAATTAGCACATCTCCATCACCTAATTCTCTGCCTTTTTCGTGATTTTAGTCTCTTCCTCCCAATTTCTTTCTTTCTAATTTCATTTTTTTTCTATGGGTTTTGTTTGCTTCATATCTTGGGTTTTATTCAGGTGCTCAATGATTTGTGACGTCAATTTTATTTTTTTTGGGTAATTGAAGCTTTTTCAGGTTCGCAAAAGGTATGCTATGTTCCCTTTATGTTTGGGTTTTTTTCTTTTCAATGATGGTTTTGTTCCATGTTTCTCATATTGCTGTTAACAAATAAAATTATGTTATTTTCATAGTTTACAGTTGTGGGAGCCTTTTTTATGCAAAAGGTAAGCCTGGTCCGGCTCAATGGGGTGGATCCTAGCCGGCCCCAACTCCCCTAGAAGAAGATGTGGGTTTCTGAAGATGGCGGTAAGAAGGAATGAGGAAATCCTGCGGTGACTGGATGAGACTTGCAGCAGCGAAAGTAACTCTTGTCCCCGAGGAACTTATGAGGTTGAAAAGATGAGAAAATAACTCTGTAAGGAAATTCCCAGAAAACCTGCTATAGCTGAGTGAGACTTCCTGAGGCGGATTGCCCAATAATGAAATAGATGGGACTCTCTTCTCAATTTCGACAAAAGGAATTGAGAAGGATGAAAAATGTGGAAAAATAGCTTTGTAATTAAATACCCACTATAAAATGAATTAAAGACTTTTATTGCTTTCTCGAATTTGTGGGAAACAATTGGGAGGTGGTTATTGGAAGAAAAAAGAAGGAATACATGTGAGAAAATGGAACCAAAACACGGGCTTTCGATAGAGGGAAGAAAACACCAATTTGAACAAGAGAGACCCGATATGATAATGGGTAAATGATTGTTGTAGAGAATAGTTGTGAATTCTTGGGAAGAACTTGGTTCTTGTGTTGTGTTGAGAGTTGGGCAAAAATGGTGTTCTTGAGGTATGTCTAGTGCGTGTGCTCTCTCATGGGAAAAAACCTCTCGCTTTGATCTGGAAGCCACCATTTATAGCCATTCTTTTGCCCAGCGGTTCGTTTGGCTTTTTCTTTTTGTTGATTCAGTAAATAGCCTTTAGGTCTATGGCAGAGAATCTCCCCATCTGGGTATGGCAAAAATGGTGCTTTCCTCGTTTTTGAATTGAGTCTGCTTTGGGTGAGCAAGCGTCGCTGTTGGAAAGTCATTTTCATCAGCAGGACGCGTTGGGTTTCTTCCCAAAGTAAACTGGTCTGTTTTGATTCCACTTTCTGCTGCTCCTTTGCCATTTTCGTAATTAGGAACAACCTCCAAGCTTGGTTGCCCCATCATGAAAATGGCATATGAGCATATTCCCTCTCCTAATGTCGTCAAGCCACGCTTCCATGTGTTTTCCAGTCGTAGGCTTGGTCCACAATTAGTCATGTGATGAAGATTAATTAGCACTAATCTCTTGCCATAAATAGATTTATGTGGAGAAATTTGAATTAAGTAGAATACTTCCATAAGATGCTTTCCGCAGTAGGAAATTCTGACATGTCACAGAAGGAGACTGGGATTTTGTGTTCTTTGTCTTCATGCCTTTTGGATAGTTGGTGAGGTGGCAAGGCCCCAACGTTTTATGCTTTTGGGCCTGAAAAGATGATGAAATAGCAAGGCCCAATGTGTTACATGTGCTATCAGCCATTGCTATGTGGAAGTAAGTAATATGATGGCAAGGTCCAATGTGTTACATGTGCTATGGACCTTTGCCATGTAGAGGAGGTGACCCATATGTTATATGTGCTTTGGGTTTTATCACCTTTGAGAAATTGCCCTTGTGTTACATGTGTTTAGAGACTTTGGTATAGATTCCTTTGTGTTATATATGTGCTTGAGGACTTTGATATAGATGCCTCTGTGTTATATATGTGCTTGAGGACTTTGGTATGGATGCCTCTGTGTTATATATGTGCTTGAGGAGTTTTAAAGAAAGTTGCCCCTTGTGTTATATATGTGCTTGGGGACTTTGGGGGAGAGAGAAATGCCCTTATGGATATAAGAAATATAAATATGAGGGAATAAATGACCCAACCTTAAGTATGTTTGGTGGGCTTTGTGGGCCTTGGATCATCCCCATTTTGACCCCTAACATTTAGCCCCCTTTGAGTTAGAGCACCTTGTTGCAGCGGGTGCTTGAATCTCAAATTGATTATGGGTCAAAATTGCTCAACGGTTGCATCTTTATGGCAGGAAGATGGCTTCTCAATCAGATAAGGGCTCCGTGAAATCTGCTGCACTTTCAGCTTCAACAAGGCAAGCACTTTTCTACCCTTTTGATATTGGTGTTGGATTGCTTCCATCTCTTCCAATTTTGAATTTTGTCATGGCAGACTGATGCTTCTTTTGTAATTAAACTGGCTCATGTTGGCAAGCTTCCTACTGTGGGCAAGGTTGCCACTTTCGCAGGACTGACTGATAATATCGTTGCCATTGGAGATGAGGTTGATATGTCAACTGCTGGACCAAAAGACTTGTCTGCTGTTGAGAACATCTTGGAATAAGCATTGGTTTCGACTGAGAACACCATGGCCATCGATGAGCTTGCTTCACAAGAGGTTCCTGCTGCAGGGCAAGTTGTGAAAGAATTTTCTGCCATAGTTGAAGACATCACCATGGACCCTATGATCCACAGTAACATTTGCTACATATCTGGTGAGTGGTTCAATTGATCTTTCAACCATTTCTTCAACCATTTCTTTTGATGAATGAATAATGATTGATCCTGCTGCAGGAGATGTTGGTGATATTGATGTCGTGATTCTCTCTATCGCTATGGCAGGAAACCAGGAGAGAACCAACAAGTTTACTTGTGATGAAGAGCTGCTGCAAGTAATGGCAGATGGAAAGCTTTATGATGGCATGCTTCATAGTGGATTCTTTATCTACTAATGTAGCAGTGAGTCTTGTCATAGCTAAGTTTGAATCTCAGCTTGGTGTGATACTGTCTTCAGGGCATGAGCTAGACTCCAATAAGATTTGATGTTTCGTGGGCGAGATGCCTTTGACGATGCCGCGCACAAAGGTTTTGATGTGTTTCAACTCTTTGCTTATTTGGAGGATTTGGCCGAAATGCTTGCTAGTGGTTGAGCTTTTATCATTTCCAAGGTTGTGAGGAGCGGAGAATGCAGAGATAAGCTTGCTTAGGCTAAAAAGGAATTAAAGAAATGTGAGCAGTAGATGGCTCATCAAGAGGAGATCATTGCTTTCATGGAAGTCGAGAAAGCCCAAGCTGAAATCAATGAATAAAAACCCAGACCGTGTTAAACCCAAAACCATTGAACCGGTTATACCAGTTCATCAAGAGGAGACAAATGTTTGCGCCAATTTTTAAAATAGGCCAATCCAAATCCGGGCCCAAACAATTCTAAAAGACTTTTTTTGAAGGAAACAATTCTAAAAGACTTAAAAGACTAAATAAAAGAAAGTCTTAA